>CM060934.1:721658830-721684048 GCA_030765085.1 Allium cepa
TGAATATGTGGTGCATAGCGAGAGATAACAATTCTACTGCTTTCATTTCCCCCATCTGGAGCCCCGTCTTTATCTCATTGGTTCTCAAGATCAAAGCTATTGTTGGAATATCACCCTAAAGGAGAAACTATTAATGGGGCCTAGCATATTAATTGGGGCGAATAGTTTGGACTTAGCATACTGGGCTCCTCCCGATTGTCTTTTAGTCTCCCCCAAATAGTGGACCTATAATTAATAGCCGTTTGAGCACCCTTCTTCAATCAATTACCTGCTTCTTTTCTTAAAGTAGCTCTTACTCTTCCTTGAGTTCCAAAGAAGTTACACTAAGCTTCCCGATAGTTTATTGAAGTCCGTCTGTCAGTAATCCATTGCTGTTACAAATCGCAAGTTTAGAAAGTCTTCCCTTCCTGCTTCTTTCTTAGCTGCTCTTTCGCTGCGCGCCTGAATTCTCGCCCAATTAATATACTGGGGTTCTTTCTGTTCTTTCTTGTGTTTAGCTTTTGTAGAGCTCTCTCTCCTCTGAGAAGTCTCTCTCCTAAGCTACCTTCTGAGAAGCCTTTGAGAAGTCGATGGCCTTTCTAAGGACAAATATTTTGATGAGCATTCAATACTTGCCAAGGGGTAGTTGCAATTTTGATTCGATAGCTTGGCCCAAGTCTAGTGGAAAAGGCATCCACTACACCAAAATTCATTTTTAACAGCAATTATTCTCAGCGTTTATACCCCGAATGCGGTTAAAAGTTATCTCATTTGGATTATTTTTAACGCAAACGCTGGTATATCAATGTGGATTTTAATTAAGCCTAAAACTTTTTTTAGAACGCTGAGAATGACTGTTTACTAAAAAAAAACAATTGCCGCCTCTCTTCTTAATTTTTTTGCTTTCCCTCCACTCATCCTGCATTTTCTTTTAACTTCGTTTCCTTCCATCTTCATTTTCATTCTTCGATTTCATCCTACCAATCGTATTTTTTTCCAAATTCATCAATCGAATAGGAAAAATAATCTAGTTCATCTCGACTTCTTTTGATTTTCGGATTATCAAATACCAATTTCGTTTTCGTCGATTGTAGAAGATTTCATTCGGACATGATTAAAAGGATTTATTCAAACTCCAATTCAGATGTGGATGTTTAGGTTTGATTCAAACTTCGATGTCAAGTACTCTTTGCTAAGTAGAACTGCTCTGATTTTGTAAATTTTTAGTTTGTGTGTTTGGTAGTTTTATACTATCAGCTTCTTCTCAGTAAGAAACAATGGTGAAATTGAAGCAAGTGTCTTTGAATCATTCTGTTTTACTATTTTATAATTTGATAACAGATAGATTTCTAATAATGATAAACCCTCAAAAAAATCTCAATGTAGTCAGCACTATTTTGTCAACCCTTGATTTCATATACAATATTTGTTCTATTGGTTAATGGTAATTAACATTTGATTTTAATTATACCATCTTAAAGATATTTTTATGTTTTGACATTGCTAGTATAACTTATTCTTATTGTTGCATTATTTTAATTATACCATCTTAAAGATATTTTTATGTTTTGACATAGCTAATATAACTTATTCTTATTGTTGCATTATTTTATTTAGATTAATTTTTTTTGATGCAGTCATGATTAAACTGACAATATCAAATTTTTGTACCAAGGGGTAGTTTGTGGTACAATCGATAATACTCCAAAATAATCTCGGAATTTATTCTTTTAAATGATGCTATTGCTTTGCTAATTTAGCAAAGTGAAGACCGATCCCATCAACTATTTAGAAGCCTATGTTTAAAACAGTTACCTATCTATCTATTAGACGATAAGGTTGATTTGTTGTTTTACTTATTAAATGTAAATGTCATATTTACTTGCATTATATATGTTTGTATAAATGATTCAATGGTTACAGGTAATTTATACACTAATTTTATTTATCATGCTCTTACAAAATTGATATTTGATGTCTATAATGAAAGGAAGATGATATAATTAAAGGAAGATGATATATTACAAAATGAAATGCAACTCAGTTGCAATGCAACTGCAAGTGATTGCAATTTGCAACTTAGTTTCAAAACAGAGTTGCATTTCAATTTGCAAAACTGAGTTGCAATGCAACTCAGTTCGCAACTGTGCTGCAAATCGCGACTCATTTTTGAAACTAGATTTGCAAATTCCAACTTATGATGATAAATTAATTGTCGACTCAACTTATAGTGGTCTGATTAATTTGGGACAAAGAAGCCGCGTAAGGGTATTAATGATACTAAGCCTACAAAATTGAATTATAGTTTAAATCATAATCATTTATCTATCTTTGGGAAATCCTTATGTTTCTTATTGTTCTATGCATTTCAAATTGCTCTTTGTTGATTGATTACTTGAATTCTATAGGTGTGCATTAGACATTTTTGGGTTGCATTTTTAATTCTGATCGAAGGATTTGATGTTCAAATATTGGTGGCTCTTGGGTTTCAACATTGCCTATGAATATAATCATTGGTAAGCTTATTTTGATTTACTCGCTATGGTTTCCCAATGTGAAATGAATGCAAAGACAGAAAAAATGCATGGAATTTTTTTAAATAAGTATGCGAATTATTACACAACATAAAGAGAAATAAGTAGTAATATCTCCAAATTATTAGACACTGATGCAATATTCCCTCTTGGAGACTACCCTATTTGGTTCCAATAGATAAATATAGACAATTACAAAGGCTATTTTGAATTAGCAACTGAGCTCATATTTTGCAAAAAAACAATGTGTTAGTGCTATTGATTTTTATGAATTAGTGTGCATGTGCTTGGATGCATCAGTATGCATGATTGTTTACGAGGTGCTTTTGAAATCACATTTATTTTACCTCAGACATAAGCAAAAAAATATGTACGTTCATTGTCATGCGCCGAAAAGAAAAGAAATAAGAAACGAACACTTGGACAATCAAATACAAGATAATCATCATTCATACAATTATCTAGCTCTTCTTCCAGCCAATTATCCATGCTATCTTGAAGGTGTCTGACAGTTGCTAAGGAAATTTATGTATAAATTGAATTAAAAAAAAAAATCATTATAAAACTCACAATGATGTGGGTATTACAACTAGCATACATCTTATTAGATTTATTCTATTGGTTTGTCAACCCGTGTTATATTTTTCTAGCCTTCAAATGAATACAGAACACTACAAGAAAAATGGGTTGAAGTGATGTGATGAAGTGGGTGACTGGTGGTTTGTTGATGCAAGACAGGGGGTATGTTGATGGGTAGCAGTATAAAGTTGAGGCAAAGATGTCAGTTTTGGTTTGGACAGTGGAAGAGCAGGTCAGAGGCTGTTGTGACAGTGATGTGAACTATGATATGGCGGAAATAAGTGGATATTTTATGAAGTATTGTTGAATAGGATATTGTTGGGCGAATTCTCACCCAGAAGATCTTGAGACAACGAAGCGTCTGTTTCACCCGGGTTCGCAATCACCACTTCATTCAGCATGACCGGCCTCTTTCCCATTCGACAATGCAAGCCATAGCTCATTCGACATGAATAACCTCCAGTTCATTCACCAAGGCCAAGGAACACTCGGCACTCACGCATGAAGCTTCATTCGGCAGTACGAGCCCAAGTCCATTCGGCATGGAAGCTTCATTCGGCAGTACGAGCACAAGTCCATTCGGCATGGAAGCTCCATTCGGCAGTACGAGCCAAGTCCATCCGGCATGACCAGCCCCTTCCCATTCGGCGAAGCAATCACGCACCCATTCGGCATAGCCGGTCCAAGTCCCGCCGAATACCACCACCGGACCACACTATTGCCGAACCACCTTCCCATCACATCTCTACCGAACCACCACAACACTTACATGCCGAACTACCCAACACCGGTCCAAGCCTCCATATCCATGCAACACCGAATGAGCCTCGCCGAACCACACAGTTGCCAGTCCAGATCACTTCAGCCCGGGCCCACCAGCAGTTATATACTTCCAAGACCCCTGCCCCCTACCTCATTCTATAAATAGAGGGGCAGGGGTACAACAATGGCAGACAAGTTTGAGAGCTCAAGCAAGGAAGGAACTTTCAAACTACTTTCATACACTTGTATACAAAGCATTGTACTTGTAATCTGGAAGAAGAAAGATAATAACATATAAAGTGGACGTAGGCACATTCTGGCCGAACCACTATAAATCTGCGTGTCTTTTACATTTCAGCCCTTACTTTTCTCATATTTACATACTCATCTAAAATCATTGAAAATCACACATACTCAACTAAAATAATACGACTTGGAGGTGTTTGTCCATTTTTTGTGCAAACATTTTTGGTGCTTTCACTGAGAGTTGAACTCGAAGCTTCAGCTTCTCCCACTCAACCTTCTTCCTCATAACGACGTTCGTCGCTTAGAAATCATGCCTTCCAAGCAACGGAAGGATGTTAACAAAGGAAAGAACATCGCAACTAGCAGTCTTCCGGATCCAGTAGCCCCAGATCAAGAGGATCATCCAATTTCAACAGCAGCACCAGATGGATACCAGGCAAATCTGATAGCTCCTGCCACCGAACAACCAATAACTAGGGCAGATCTAGACAGAGTTGTGGCTGAAGTAACCAACCGCTTCACATCCCAACAAGAAGCTTTAGTGGACCAACTTATGTCACGCTTAAGGGATGCTGAAGAATCCAACCGCAACACTGAATCATGGGATGAGTCTCAATCTGGAGGATCTCGGAGACAGCAAAGGTATTCCTTCTTCGAAGAAACTATCGACAGGAATCATAGAAACCCCGCTGAACGGAGCCAAGCTGGAACCCAGCCCGAAGTTGGCCCCATGGAAATGCTCGAAGCAGAACCCCACCGGGTAAGATCAAGGCAGGGGGCAACTGTAGCTGGTCCTAGCATGCATCCGAGCAGCCAGAGACAACCACTGGATAATGCAAGAAGTGATAGATTGTACCATCCCTACAGGTCATCTGGACGAGATAGATCCCGCAGGGAAGAACTAAGCTCATTTTTGTCCGCTCCAAGTTCTGACGAACGAATGGCACGATTATTCAGAGAGTGTGTCCAACGAGAGCAAAGGGACCGGGGGATAGGCGCTAGGGTCACCAGCCCCTTTACCCGAAATATCGAAACTACCATCGCCCCCCGGGAATGGAAAATGCCAACCATGGAACCTTACAAAGGAACTTCCGACCCCATCGTACACTTACAGAGATACACCCAGCATATGCTCATGAGTGGAGCAACAGAAGGAGTATTATGTAAATGCTTTCCGCTATTCCTAGCAGATCTAGCTACCTCCTGGTTCTGCCATCTACCCCGAGGATCCATCAGCTCATGGGAGATGTTGAAAGAAAGGTTTATTAGCCAGTTCCTCATCCATGTGGAACAACCCAAGGATGCTTATTCTCTATCCAATATCAAACAGAAATCCGGAGAGACGCTGCAACAATATCTAACACGGTTCAACGCCACAGCAGCAACAGTTCAAGATGCCAATGAGAAACTTATCCTAACGGCCCTTTGTAGTGGCGTGCATCCGGATACCAAGTTTGCTAGGAGGTTAACAAAAGATAAACCAGCTACGTTACCTGACTTCTTCCATGAAGCTGGGAAGTATATGAGGCTTGAAAACGCTACCGCTAAAAGACAGTCAGGACAACAGGCTAAGACTACCCATGGCGACACTCCCGCTGCAACAAAGGACGTTTGAAGAAATGACTCTAGAGATAACGCTGGGGGCAAGAAGGGAGGAAAGCGTTTATATCAACCAGGACAGAGATTTGACTCTTGCCCCCCTCCCTTGCTTTAAACTTTGTCCTGGATGGCTAGAAGGATGTTTTTAATCATTTCACCAAATGGGTGGAAGCGGACCCTTTAAAATAAAATATCTTTGGCATAAATTATCAACTTCTTACATAAATTATCAACTTCTTGATCAAAAAATATTCTATGCAGGTACGGAGTCCCACTCAAGATCATATCAAACAACGGACTCCAGTTTGACAACAAAGAGTTTACCAACCGATGCCAAGAGCACATAATTCACAAAAGCTTCTCATCTGTAGCTTATCCTCAGGCAAACGGACAAGTCAAAGCTGTCAACAGAATTCTCAAAACCCTAACCAAGAAGAAGCTTGAAAAGTCAAAAGGCGCTTGGGTGGACGAACTTCCTACGGCACCCTGGGCCTGCCGCACCTCTCATAGAACATCAACGGGGCATACTCCTTTCTCTTTGGCATACAGATTGGAGGCCATGCCCCCAGTTGAAACTATAGCGCCATCTCACCATGGGACCCACTGCAACCCAGAAGAAAACGAAGAACTCCTCCTCATGTCTTTGGATCTGATTGAGGAGAGGAGAAACGATGCAACACTTAAAAGCAGAAGCCCACAAGCAAAAAGTGGCAGCACAATGCAACTCCAAAATCAAGCATCGCAGCTTACAAGAGGGAGATCTTATCCTCATGCGGATCCTCCCGCAACACCGAATCATGGACCGAGTCCCAATCTGGAGGATCTGTGAGACAACAATGACCTTTCTTCTTCGAAGAGGTTAATAAAGAAATGGTCATGGTAGGAGCCGAGCCCGGACTCAGCCCGAATTCCGACCTGAGGAAACACTTGGAACCAAACCCAACGGGGGAGGTGCCAGGCAGGGGTCGGATATAGCTGAGCCTGTCATGCTACCTAACCATGAAAGCACCAGTAGACGGACCATATGAAATTCATCAAGATCTTCACAACAACGGAGCTTATATTTTGTCAACAGTGGACGGAGTGGTGTTCCAGAGGGCTTGGAACATCCGACACCTCCGTCGATACTTTGCTTAACACGTACCGCCCATATGAAGCGTATTAACACGGTGGACGTAGGCATTATCGTGCCGAACCACTTTAAAAATCTTATCTCTTGTTACCTTGTGCCTTCATATCTTGGCTGCTTGTTAAGCTTTATCCCTTTCTGTTGAACAAAATCCTATGGCATCTCCACTCAAGATGCACCGCGGCCTCATCTGGACTAGGCCTAACAGGTACGCTACGATTCTATGCACTCGCCAATGAGACACTTTTGCTCCAGCATCCCTCTGCTGCGGGTTAACTCATTGTGCGCCTGCCCTCAAAGCCAACTGTAATGAGCCGATTATAAGTCATCATAAAGGCCGACTATAGCCGATGGCAGCTCATTACGGCGTTCGGCTCGCCGGTAACTGTGAACCTACTTTAAGCCCCAACATAAGGTGTGGCCAGCCAGGGGTAGTTCACGGCCAACGGCACCCACGCTAGCCGGCCACGGTAAATCGAATAATACCCACGATTACGGACCATAATGGTTCGGGTAGTTACCGTGCGCGATCTCGGCTCCGATGTGTCTTAAGTGCGGCTGTGGTAAAAAAGAAAACTCCCCGCGGAGGCGTAAGATGGGTGACAAATGTCTCCAAGACCCACAGCTAGGGAAAGTGACTACAAAACCCGTTTGCCACGAACTTAAGCACATCGACGGCCTTCCGTGACTGGAAGTTTTACTTTTACTATATTTCCATTTCATTTAAATATTTTTCTCCTATCCTGTATAACAAACTCTAAAGTACAGGAAACCAAATAGGAAGCATTCACTCATGAGGCTCTAAGCCTGCATGCTGGGTAGCAGGGCGCTCTGCTATACCCGTGAACAGTTACACAAGACACTCAAAGCTACCGCCTGCGAATAAAACATAAAGGGCGGTACTCTCTTCTCTTGTACATAAATGCGTAACTATAACTTATTCATACACTGACATTGCAAAACGTGAAATTATATTTCAAGCAAAAACTTAACATCAAACACAAGTGGAATCACAGGCATATACATAATTATACTTCTCACACAGCACATAAAGATAGCAACAACATTTAAACATGACAAAATCAGCTTATATTATAAGATCACACGAAGTTATTCTTTGCAAATAATTTTATTACAGTTGCATATCAAAGACTAACATGAACAGTGATAAAAAAGAAACAAAAAGATGGCAGATGCATCCACACTCCATCACCAACTCCCCCAGCCTACTTAGCCGCAGGATCGGAGCCCCCAGCATGTGGATCTGAAGTCCCACCTGTCCAGATCAGAAGAGGAATTCATTAAACGAACGATCAAGTTATGAAAACACGAAAAGAAAAGAAAGGGAAAAGAATAACTCACCAGCATCCGCCGCTTGATCCTCATCATCCAACTGCACGCCCGCTTCCTCTGCAGCGAGTAGCCGCATCCCCTCCTTCACCGCCGCTTGCTCCTCCTTTGAGAACTGAGCAGTAACCGCACTCAAGTTGAAAGCCTCTCCGCCTTCCTTACCCGCATTCACCCTGGCCTCCTCTAAAGCCTGGAGATACACCTTGGCCATGACCCGAGGGTAATCGTCCATCCAAGACAAGCCGCCCTCCTTCCAAGTGTGGAAGTACATATCCTGCAACATCTCATCCATCATCCCCTCGTTTTCCTCAAACTCCCTCACCCGGGCCTCGGAAGCTTGCAACTTGGTGATGGCGACGTCCCTCTCTGATTGGTATCTCAAGCAGTCAGCCTGGAGTGACCTCCTCATTTCCTCTTCCTTCAACTTGAGGGACCTCCTCATCTCCTCCATCTCCTCCTTCAACTCGGCCTGAGCCATCTCCGCAGCCTCGAGCCTCCCTGACAACTCCTCTACCCGCTCGAGATCCGCATTTCGAACCTCATCCACCGTTGCGATAGCTATGTTAATCCGTTCCCTGCAAGCGACCTCCATCTTCCGTAATTCCGCCCTACTGGCCTTCTCCATGGTCTCTTTCAGACGCTTGGAGGCTTCCTCATGCTGGGAAATCTGGATGGCTTGGTCGGCGAGTTGCTTGGCCTGATCGGCAACCTTTAACCTCAACCGAATGTTAGCACTCCCGATCTCTTCCCCGGCCTTGACCAACTTAGCATGATGCTCCATTAACTTCTTGGTCTCTGCGGCCACCCGGTCGATATTAGCCTTGGCCTCATCCCCCATGGTGACTACCCGTGTAGTAAGTAAATCAAGATCTAAAGATTTGGCCTCGTCCAGCACTCTTACCATGGGGTTGCGGGGAAGTAGGTGCTCGCCCGTGGTCTCATCGAATGAAATGTCCCGAAAACTTGGGTCTAAATCAGGATGGCCGGCAAAAGGGTCACGAGGCACGGGGCGAGGCACATCGGGACGCCTTATATGAATGACAGTAGAACTCTTGGAAGGAGGAGGAGGGGGGCAGGGCTCCGTGCTCTCCTCCGTAGTATCACGAGGAGGCTGAGTAGGGGGAGACAGAGTAGGAAGCTGCGAAGCAGAAGAAGACTCAAATAAGGAACGGCTCCGCTTCCTTTTCTGAATGCCCTCTTCGATGACCCCAAGAAGAGGGCGGTACTTGACTACGTCCCCAGTGCGATCAGTAGAAGGTTTCGCGGAAGCTCTCCTCGACTTAAATTGTTCAAGGCGGTGTCGAACATCCGACGTTTTACCCGCCTGGCCTGCCCCTGGAATAAAGAACAAGTGTTACGAACATACAATAATCCGCAATTCAAAAAATGTGCTAAGTTAAAAAGAAAGAAAAGTGAGGAGACACATCTGTTATACAAACCCGGCGGAGGAGTGGGATACTGCAATAAGTCCTGGATCTCATTCCAGGACGGAAGTGAACCGTAAAAAATTTCTAAGTCCTTATCGAAAATAGAATCGGCAGAAGACAAAAGTTCACCTTGCATCGCCGGAATCACCCTAGCTGAGGAACCCTTAGAGGATGGGTCAGTGCCAGCCACAGCTTTGCCGGTTTCCTTTGCCTTCTCCGTTCCCTTCTCCGTTTCCGACTCTCCCTCCGACTCCCCGAAGGCCCGACGGAGAGCCTCATCCAGTTCGAGGTCTTGTTCAGAGGTTAGAGCAGCAACACCACTACCACCTTGACCTTCGCCATCTCCTCCACCCTCCGACCCTTCTCCAACTTCGCCTCCTTCCTCCTCTTCTACACCTTCCTCCTCCGGGACAATCGGGCAAGTACTTGGAGAAGGGCCATCGGACTTCCTCAGTTTCTTCCCCCCGACCACGGGACGCTCTGCGAAAGGCTCCCTCTTACCGCTCTTTACCTTATCCCCCTCCTTAGCTTTAGCAGCCTTCTCCTCAGCCGTGTCTCTTTGCTTAACCACGGACTGGTGCGGTAAGATCAAATTATACTCCAAGAGGGTTGCGTTCCTGATCAAGAAGGAGGCCGACCGGTCCCGTGCCGGAATAGCCTTTAGTTCAGCAGCCATTCGCACCAAGGAATCATCCTCCACAACTGCAATACCACCTGTCGCTAGCCAGAAATAGAAGCATGTCAGAAAAAACACTACAGTCAAAACATGGAAAATATAAATGAAATCCATCTTACAGCCAGAAGTGAAAAGGCGGAAAGAAACAGCATCGTCCTTGATGAAGAACCACTCTTTCTTGAACATGGTAAACTTGGAATATAAGTCCAGAACTGGTTTGAAGGGTACGGCCGCCTCCAGACTAATATACGGAGACCCCTTCTTATAGCCTCTCAGGTTGTACAAGTATCGGATCTCCCGGTTAGAAGGAGGACGCCCGTACCTCCTCTGGAAGATGACAAAGAGGCTCACCAGGATAGCATATGAGTTAGGCTGAAGCTGGAAGGGAGCCACCTTCAAATATGTGGTGAAGCTTACTATCCAAGCGTTGATAGGGGGGATAGCGCCGCACATGCAATGGTATCTGCTAAAAGCGAAGTAGCCCTCGGGAGGATTATATGGCATCACTCCATCTCCCGGCAGCAGCATAAGAGCCCTATCTATCCCGAAGGAACGGGATATGACGTCAAGTTGCTCCTCCTTTAGGGAGCTAGGAAAGCAATCCGGGGGAGAGACCAAAAGTTCCTGTGGACCATATCCGTCCACTAGAGACCTCGGAATAGGTCGATGTTGCCCGGATCCTGGCTGGACTGGGGGCAAGGAAGAGGAAGGCTCTCCTGTGCCTCTAGACTTCTTTCTGTCCGATCGTGTTTCCGCTTTGCGAGACATTTTCTGCAACACAAGGAAGGCACGGCATTAGAACAAGGAACATAGAAAAGTAAACAAACAAATGCGTGCAAGTGTGGGATTTCATTCGCAAACTAAAGTTTTCAAGTTCACAAGTTCATTCGGTTCCCAATACATTCGGTTCCCAGTTCATTCGGTTTCCAGTTCATTCGGTTTCCATCTCATTCGGTTACCATCTCATTCGGTTTCCATCTCGTTCGGCCCCAAGGCCATAGTCCCATTCGGTAAAATGGAAACTTTCGTATGTATTCGGCAAAGAGGAACATACCTGGTTCGGTACTAGATTGGTCCGGCGCTAGATTGATTCGGTATTCGTTTGATCCGGTACTTAACTGGTTCGGTGCTCAATATGGTTCGGCTCTACTCGTTCGGTAAAGAAAAACAAGGGGGTGCGGCCTCTATATATAGGCGAATTCACAACCACCGAACCAAACATTTTGCCCAACCGGACCAATAATACCGGACCACCAGAAGCCGGATGAGATTAGCCGGACCAACCAAGAACCGAATGGAACCCTCTCTCTACCGTCCAAGACCGGGAACTGGGGGCACGCAGGCGCCTCCCTCAGATAAGTACCGAACTCCAGAACTAACTAATAAAATAAGATTATGATAACGATGAATAAGTCGTAAAGTCCTCACCGACGTGGATTAAATCGTTTACACGTGTACGCGACCTCGAATGGTCCATAGGCACGCTCTGAATGGTTATTAACCCTACCATCGTGGGAATTTACACTTTGACACGTATTTTTAAGCCCATCGGTCGAATGGATATTTGATAATTGTGAAATGGCTAAGCCACTTACACATGTACGCGGTCGCGAACGATCCCTAGGCATGCTCTGAGCTGGCGATAAACCACCTTGGCAAACGACCCAGGGACCCACTCTAACGTGAACCTGGCATCGACGATGCTAAGCCCCTTCGGGGCACACTTGCTCGTCCCGAGCGACACAGTTCACTTCATCTCAAATATTTCGATCATGAACGATCGCTATTTGGAATCACACTAAAACTGTAAATTCCTTTGCAGGACATCAACAGAATACGAACGTCCAATCCCTGGCGTTATAAAGCTAGTCTTCCTACCACGGGGCAAAACAAAGCGCGACACGTGCAAGCACGTGCCCCACTTTGGGGGGCAAATGTTGGGCGAATTCTCACCCAGAAGATCTTGAGACAACGAAGCGTCTGTTTCACCCGGGTTCGCAATCACCACTTCATTCAGCATGACCGGCCTCTTTCCCATTCGACAATGCAAGCCATAGCTCATTCGACATGAATAACCTCCAGTTCATTCACCAAGGCCAAGGAACACTCGGCACTCACGCATGAAGCTTCATTCGGCAGTACGAGCCCAAGTCCATTCGGCATGGAAGCTTCATTCGGCAGTACGAGCACAAGTCCATTCGGCATGGAAGCTCCATTCGGCAGTACGAGCCAAGTCCATCCGGCATGACCAGCCCCTTCCCATTCGGCGAAGCAATCACGCACCCATTCGGCATAGCCGGTCCAAGTCCCGCCGAATACCACCACCGGACCACACTATTGCCGAACCACCTTCCCATCACATCTCTACCGAACCACCACAACACTTACATGCCGAACTACCCAACACCGGTCCAAGCCTCCATATCCATGCAACACCGAATGAGCCTCGCCGAACCACACAGTTGCCAGTCCAGATCACTTCAGCCCGGGCCCACCAGCAGTTATATACTTCCAAGACCCCTGCCCCCTACCTCATTCTATAAATAGAGGGGCAGGGGTACAACAATGGCAGACAAGTTTGAGAGCTCAAGCAAGGAAGGAACTTTCAAACTACTTTCATACACTTGTATACAAAGCATTGTACTTGTAATCTGGAAGAAGAAAGATAATAACATATAAAGTGGACGTAGGCACATTCTGGCCGAACCACTATAAATCTGCGTGTCTTTTACATTTCAGCCCTTACTTTTCTCATATTTACATACTCATCTAAAATCATTGAAAATCACACATACTCAACTAAAATAATACGACTTGGAGGTGTTTGTCCATTTTTTGTGCAAACAGATATTGAGGAACAGTAAAGTGGGTGGAGTTTCAATGGAAAGTGGTGACAGGCAGTGGTTATGTCGGTAGTTGTGTGCTGCTTGGTAGTGGGTGGCAGCCTGGATATGTGTGAAGTAGCAGAGGGAGTTTTAGAAGTGTGTTGATGGTGATGCAAAGAAGTAATGTGCATAGATGCACGGGGAGGAGGGGAATGAAGAACAGTGAGCAAATCAGAGTAGTAACTTGCACTGAAATATATTTTTTAAGAAGAACAAAGAAAAATGTAAAAAGAAATTCTAATGTAAAATGAAAATGCACTGAAATAAAATGTTTTTTTTGAAATGAACTTGTGATGTTTTTTTAGGAATACAAATGCTAATGAAAAGGAAATTAGCAAACTACTAAATCAAAATGCACACAAAAATCCCAAAAACACTCAACCCAACAATATTTTTTTTAACACAAACACACACAAAATAAAACGAAAAATAATTCGAAGACAGGGGTATGTTGATGGGTAGCAGTATAAAGTTGAGGCAAAGATGTCAGTTTTGGTTTGGACAGTGGAAGAGCAGGTCAGAGGCTGTTGTGACAGTGATGTGAACTATGATATGGCGGAAATAAGTGGATATTTTATGAAGTATTGTTGAATAGGATATTGAGGAACAGTAAAGTGGGTGGAGTTTCAATGGAAAGTGGTGACAGGCAGTGGTTAGTATGTCGACAGTTGTGTGTTGCTTGGTAGTGGGTGGCAGCCTAGATATGTGTGAAGTAGCAGAGGGGGTTTTAGAAGTGTGTTGATGGTGATGCAAAGAAGTAATGTGCATAGATGCACGGGGAGGAGGGGAATGAAGAACAGTGAGCAAATCAGAGTAGTAACTTGCACTGAAATATTTTTTTTAAGAAGAACAAAGAAAAATGTAAAAAGAAATTCTAATGTAAAATGAAAATGCACTGAAATAAAATGTTTTTTTTTGAAATGAACTTGTGATGTTTTTTTTAGGAATACAAATGCTAGTGAAAAGGAAATTAGCAAACTACAAAATCAAAATGCATACAAAAATCACAAAAACACTCAACCCATACCTCCATTTCTGGCTAAAAAATGGTTTTATCTTCCTCTTTGATATGTGTTATTCTCATGGTAGAATCAAGTAGCCATGTTGAATATGTAATACATATTCATACAAACGAGAGTATGGTAATTAGTAACAACTCTTATTATTCAAGTAGCACACTTTTAATTACAGTAAAGTAATTATTTGAAGCATGCTTCGACCAAAACTATTGCTATTTACAAATATTATTTTGCTGTTGATGAACATGTTTTGACTACAATTACTATGCTAAGGATTGGTCGAAAATGATTCTAGGTTTGTTGGATTTTATTTTTTTTACAATAAAATGATACTTTAGTTAAGGAGAGCACTCTTTTTGATGTCTCGATGGTTCAAACCCCTAGACCTCTAGAACCTTTGTCTATAGAGAGTGTCTTGCCACTTGAGCTAGTGGTGCTTGATAGGTTTGTTGGCTTTTATTATCTTTATTTTGTAGTTTGATATTATTTGAAAATATTACTAAAAGTCTACTTCCAATTTCTGGAATATATTTTATGTTTACTTCAAAGAAATGGGTTTAAAGCCATCGACAACTTGTTACTAGAAACTGTGTTGAAAAACCATCCTTCTCCAGTTTGTATGCATTCATTATGATCAAATCAACAAGCTGTTTGTGGCTTCTGAATATTCTTATTCAACTTGTACATACCATTTTTTGTATATTGTGAATCAAATTTTGTTACAAAAATATCAGTTCCCGTATCATTATTCGTCGTAACTTTTTATTTACTAGCTTGAGTATGTAATTTTTGTTGTTTGTGAAATAACTAAAATTTGAATATAGACTGTTTATGTGCATTTTGGTTTATTAATATGGGAAACTGCTCTGTACTTGTGCTGGGTTAAATTATGCATCATCAGTTTGGTAAAAAATCATACTAGCAGTGACTGGTGTTTATTAAACCTTCTCATGAAGGAAGCAAACTAATTACTTTATCTGTGAAGTTAATTCATAGTGTTAAATCGTTATATTAAATGTTGTTAGGATGGTCAAAATCCAAAAGAGGAAACTATCTCCCAGCATCTAAAAAACAACTTGATTACCAACAGTTGCAGCAAAGAGAATCGATTGTAACTTGATATATTGGTTGCCACTTACCACTCAACTTTACAAACAACTAACCAGTATTTCGGAATCCCGTAGAACAGCAAAACTATATTGTTAATCTGATTATACTAATAACTTGATAGCCAAAACAAGTAGAAGCAGCACCAATAACAACAGCAACAGCAGTACCAATAACAATAACTTGATATCCAATCGAAATATTGATCTTGTTGAAAACATGCCTCTCTTAATTGTGTATCTCCTTGATTAGTTGAAGATATAAAACTTATTATGCACTTAACAAATTGTCATCATGCAAATAACTTCGTTCGTTCGTTTAGATTGCTGAACATCGTATTGTTCCTAATAACGACTCGACGTAAGAATACTGGCAATGTAATTGGGAAGGAAAAAAATAAATCATATATGATTACTTTTTGCTATATAGCTATTAAATCACATTTGTGGAGACAAAAATACAATGTTCACTCTACTATTTGTGTGGGCACAAACCTGAAAATTGTCCTTGGAAACCCTACTGTTACAATAGATTGGAAATTATTTGTAATTCTACATATTCACACCTTTTTTAATCACCTTTTCAAACACATTTATTTCTGTTTTATATTTTTTAATACAGATTTCAGATTGGCTGTTAGAAGATAGGATTTGTTTACGGATAATAGGAAAATTAATATTATTTTTCACAATATTACTATTTATTACAAATGGTTATATAATTTAATGGAGTGGAAATCATAGATTTCAATCAGTGTTACACTGTACACTGGTATAGCTCTGCCCAAATGGTCAGTAACAGCAGTAGTTTCATTGTAACAACCCGCATATTTATCGATTTCATATTTAAATATTTTATTTAAATATTTCACCGTTCGTCGGATTTTAGTCCGAAAACCTACTTTTTGCGAACGGCCAAATTAGGACTCGAGACCACTTCCATTGAGTTTAGAACGTCGTTTGCAACTTTTTGAGTATAAACTTCGATATGTTTGGAGATAGTGGAAGTTTGCTACTTTTCACTTAGGGCTTTGGTTTGGGCTGAGCCAATTACCCACTTATTAACTCAGTCCCAACCCTCTCCTCCTCATTCACTTCCTTTCTATTCTCCTAATACTCAAGCTCTTGCAACAATGGAGAGTGGAATGGGAAATTAAAACTCAAGCCCTAGTTTTCTTTTGCAAATCAAGCTCTAGCTCCAAACTAATAGAAGAAGCTTTGGTAAGTCTTCTCTTCATCTTCTCCAACTCTTTCTCCATTCAATTTCAGAAATTTCCTAAACCTAATTTAGGAAATGTCTCTCTTTTAAGCTTAGATTCAAGCTTGTTGAGTTGGAATTGAAGAGTGATTGTCATTGCCATTGTTCTATAGCTTCTTCATCCTTGTTTTTGTAAAAAGGTGAGATTTTTATCTCACATCTTAGTCTATATTTATCTTCGATTGTTAGGTATGAATTCCTAACACTTATTCTTGTGCATTTTCTTTTGGTTTGGATTGATTTGGTGAATATTCCAATTTTTAGTGTTTTGTGTTCAATCTCTAAAAATCCTAACTTTGATGTTTTGATCATGTTTTTGGTGATGAATCGTACAGCTTATATGGCCGGGTAGTCGATGGACGTAAACCCTTAGTGCCGATGCTCGATCGATAGAAATTTGGAGGAGATTGGACTTCACTTGATTTGTTTGAGGGGTGCTGGCTACAGGTCTGGCCGACCGACTACAGAGCTCGGTCGACCGACCTGCTACCCCGAGCACTTCCAACCCTCTGTTGGAAGTGCTGGCTACAGGTCCGGCCGACCGACTACAGAGCTCGGTCGACCGACCTGCTATCCCAGGCATTCCTGTTTTCTGGTCCTGTCGACCGAGCTCTGCAGTTGGTCGACCGACCTGCTGCTATTTAGCCTGTTTTGGCTATTTTGTGAGATTTCCAACTTTAATCGATTCGTGTTATTTCCCTATTTATTGTTATCATTTATTATCATCTTTGATGACTTCTTTTCTTTGGGAATTTTGGATATATCCACTTTGATGGATCCTTTATCGATTTCATTGGGTTTTTATTCACATCTTCGAATGTGATCTTTGTGATTGATTGTTTCTACAATCCCCCTTGTGATTTGTCACTTTAAAATACAAAGGTTTCAATACTAGTATTAAATATCAAAACTTCTTCATCAAAACGATTTCAACTATATTTTCAATATCAAACTCGTTTATAAAACCATTTTCCAATCTACTAGTATACACAAACCTTTACCTCATTCGTATGAGAAATCTAATTAAACGGCTTAGTAAAACAAGTGGTATGAAACGCTTGCGTTCACTTTGTCGGTTAATTCTTGGACTTGTTCGATTGAACCTTTCGTGACAATTTTCTAGTGAAGATTTACAGTTTGTTCGTAAATATTTAAGTTAAGCAAGTGGTTATGGGACATGAAGCTAAACTTTTATATTTACTAGCTTAGTGTAATTGACACTTCTCTTTGATCATGACGATCATTTTTATGATTTAGACTAGCAAATGTGCGATGTCTCTTTATCCGTTGTGGAGGTCTATACCTCAATTTTATAGATCTTCGGATCACCAGGAGGAGCTTCGGCTCAATGTCCGCAATGGGGGACTATACCCTGTCTGGAGGAGCTTCTGCTCAATGTCCGCAATGGGGGACTATACCCTGTCAGGAGGAGTTTCGACTCACCAGGAGGAGCTTCGGCTCAATGTCCGCAATGGGGGACTATACCCTGTCTGGAGGAGCTCCGGCTCATTTTTATTGGATTGGCCATCCTCTTTCTCTTTTCGTGATTTCTGGATTTCTTATGTTAATTTTTGGAATTTATATCATTGACTTGTTATGAGTACAAGTTTTGGGTATGATGCCCTCTTTGGATCTTTGAGAAGATTCTTGTGATATTGATTAATCTCTTGTTGATTTTCAATTACATACTTATCACAGTATGGCTTTATGTTATCATACGTCTTTGTCATATCTCTTATCCTATATCATATTATCTGATAATTATAGCTAGACCGATCCATTTATTATTTTCTTCTTAAATAATACTCGGGTCAGACTGAGATTTTACAGGTGCTTCTGCTTGACTCCTTATCGGACCATCATCTAACTTTTGGCTAACTACTTTAGCTTAATAGTTTTGTTGTATACATTTGAGATATAGACTCCTTGATGTATACATATTTTTGTCTAGCACTTGTATCTATTCTTTTGTGTTATTGTGGATCTTGTTAGACCACTACTCTGATAAACACTTTTATGTGTTATATATTCATATCTATTTCCGCCTTTGTGATATGGATGTCTGTGACTGATTGTGTTATATTTATTTCTATATTTGTTTCCGAAGATTCTATATAGCCACCGTGTGATAACTTTGAGTTTGTATCGGTATGTCGGATTTCCTCCTTAAACGAAATGCATGCTATACTATCTGACATATCGGTGCTCGCACAAAGAAATTACACAGATGGTCGCTCCTCAACAGCCTTATTCTCCATGCTAGTTGACAGCATTACTCCGTAGTGTTTTTGGCTAGCGTGGGTATAGAGGTGGGGCGTCACATTCATAATATTTGATTTAATGCTGGTTGCCCAGGTTTTAGTAAAGATAACAAACAAAGTAACAGTTATTGGGAGGTTCCAAATTTGTGTGCATATTATTATTTTTAATTGCTAACTAATCTTTATTATTTATTTTAATAATTCTATTTCCAAAATGATATGTTTTGTATGCTTTTTTTTTACTATATTCTAAGTCGGTTATTTTGATGATGACATCCAGTTTTGATGACCTAATTGCATTATATTTAAATAAATATCCATTTGTTGTGCATTAACATGAATATCTCCTATTTTTGGGTTATGCTCTGTCCTGGTTGTTCACCTTCAAAATCAAGTATTAAGACGGATCATGGTTTGAATGTTAGGGTGTTCATAGTATATCATACAAAAATTTAATTTCAGTTGGATATGGTAGTTAGACTACTGTTTTGTAAAGCATAATTGTTTATAAGTTTTAGGAGAAAACAATTTGTTGTTCATCTCAATGAAAGGAAGTTCCATTTGTTATATTTAATTTTAGCTTTAGTGAAAATTTTAATTGCAGGGTATGCAAATATCTTGTTGGATGTCCTTCCAATATACAATAGGTCCAAGCTCAAATCTTTTTGAATTTGGCATCGCTTCTTCTATGATTTCATTGAATATTGATGCAAACACGGGAGATCCCCTGATTGGTATTATCAGTATAACCGAACTACCATTTTTCATTGACCTTTGTGATTAATAATTTGAAAAACTGACATTTGTAATTGTTATCGGATGGGATACTGATCAGTTCCTTACCGGTGTAAGTGAGGCCACCCTAATTATGTTAAGTGTGATCCAAAATGTATTCTCTAGTGTCATATTACTGTCCACATAATACACAAGTATCTTCTACACAAGGATCAGCTAATAAAGAGTTAGAGATATGCACTTTCTTCCAATCCCTTCATTCAGGTAATTGCATCCCTTTGTTCTTTAACCAGTTTATGAAAGAATTTAAAATCTCATTATTTTTCTCATTTTGTATTTCTAAGTATTGTAGAGAGTGAGTTTATGAAAAAATTTGTGATCATGCTTGACTTCATATTTTAAAGGATGGTTCATATTTAAATGCTTTAGCTATTTACTTAACATTTTAAATGCTTCATCACAGCGAATATGGTTCAAACCACATACACTTGCCAGCTCGTTTATTTAACACAATTTTGATTTGAGTACTAAGATATTCTGCTATCTTAATTTTTTAAAAGGTCAGACTAAAAATTCAAACAACACTATAGGCAAATAATACTTGGTTTTGTAAAGCAAGATAATGTACAACTTAAAAAAGTTTGGGCACCAGAACAAATATTGCTACTTGGGCTTGATTGTTTTCTACGTATTTCCATCGGAATTATTGGAAGATCATTGTATTTACTATTTTCTGCGAATTCATCAATGGAGCTTGTTTTAAATCATACACGGTTGTTATTATAGGTAAAAACAGATATATCGGTTACAGCAGATTATCCAGAAAGCACTACATGGGACGATCACGATCCATCTGTATTTTTGATCAAAAATGTTGGAAGTATAAAAGGAGAATTTCAAGTGACCAATGGCCATGGAGCAAATGCCACTGCAGTAATGAGAGTAAGCAGCAATGTTTAGTTATGGTTCTGACAATTATTTAATCCTTGTGATTATAATGTTTTTAAGTACATAAAACAATAAAAATGTTTTAATATTTCATATGTTAAATAAGTATGTAAGAAGTTTCCTTCTCTACTACACAAGTGACCTCGCTAGGATTCCTTGGAACGAAATAAAAAAATCAACCGCAAAGCACTAGAACCTTAGCTCGACTTGAATGTTTGCGTTTTTGCCCTTTTTACATTCTTGCGCATGCATTGCTAGAAACTGGAAGCTGATGATGATAGTTGCAGGAACAAATGCCACAAATAAGAACACCGAACTGAGTCTGAATGAACAACAATGCAGTGAAGGTTTGGACCATTCTCTCATTCATCAAGACTTGAACATCTTTGAGTACTACTAATGGTGCTAGACCAGAGTAAAATGTTTGGGAAAAGGCACCTGATTTGGTGTATTTATTTGCAAAAGTAAGGAGCCAGAGTTTGCAAAAAGAACTCCTAATTTGGCTCATGGTTGCAAGAGGCAAAGGTATGGGAGAGTGGAAGCGGGAGATGATGGTCAGTAGGTTCATTCTGGTGTCTAAGGCAATAGGATGTTATGCTATTTGATCAGTAATGACCATTCCATCACTAGTAAGCCTAAAAGTGTTCGCTGTCAGTAGCATGGTTGACTCCGGGTGGGATGGGAGCTATAAATGCAAGCAAAACTGGTGATAACTTAACCTGAATAAAGAACGATAGTAATATAAGAGAGGATTTATTCATGTGGTACCCGTACTTGGTAGTAGTGGACTGGATGATGGTTAAGAGACAAGATGAATCATTCGAGTGCTCAAAAGTGAATCAACTGGTTGAGGTCCAATGAGAATGATGGGTGTTTGATTTGAAAAAGGCAACGAGGATGGGTTTGTATTTGGATAAAGATTGAATATTAAGGGTTTAGTACGCAATAACTCCGAGTTGCATGAAACTCAAGCGTTGGAGGGACTTGTGATCAGCCTGGTCCAATGGAGGACATGAGTGTATTTAGTGGTGCTTCAGATACAATGTAGAATGATCGGGATTTGTTTTAGTGTTTGCAAGGAGCAGAGGGGTGGATTTGTTTGTGGTGCTTGAATGTAATTTGTTTGTGATTGGGCTTTGTCCTTTGATGTTGATGAATATAAGGCAGCAAGCATAGTTTGATGACAAGTCAGAAAGGGGCTGACAGATTGAGATGATGGTATGAACTGAATGAAGGGGATGGGAACAGTGTTGTTTGCAAAGTGAAGGCAGCATGAAGGCAACAGTTGTGAATGGTCAGAGTACATACTACTTATAGGACACAACATGTACATACTACTCTCTTATCTTCCTGATTCATGTTTTGTATGATCTATATTTACATGCCTTGCTTTCCTGCTTTTGATAGATTTGGCACTCATTTTTTTACTACTAGATACTAATTCCCAATCTTATTCATTCCTCACCGCAGATTCCTGTCACCAGCTACATTTTAAGAGATTCACTCAAGCTAAAGTCCAACTATGCGGATATGGTTGTTGGCATTTGATGCGGACTTACTGTATTGATATTATATTTTTGTTTAACATATAACGTGTCTTTGTTTAACAGAATTTGTGGCAACTTGGTTTACTTTGTTATTTTTGTTTATGGATATTATTGAAACTTGGTTTATGGATGTCTTTTGTTTATTAATATTGTCTTAACTTGTTTATGTAACTAATTAATAGTTATTAGAACATGTTATATTTACTAGTTGCTTGAATATACTCAAAATATAGTTCTGAAATATTCAAAAATAGAGTGGAATATTAAAGCTGTTATATAAATAGAAGACAGCGTTTGATTAATGCTGTAAATGAAGAAACAACAGCGTTTAATTCGTGCTGTATTTATCTTTAAATAGTCAATAACAGCGTTTAGTACATGCTGTCGAAATAGTTGATGATTCAATAACAGCGTTTATAAAAAGCTGTTGTAAATAGTTAAAGTAAAATTAAAACACCTCCGACAGCATGTTTAAAAACGCTGTAAAAACATTATTGACAGCTTGTATGAAACGTTGTCAAAGTGATGTTTCAACAGCGTTTATCAAAAAGCTGTTGTAAGTTCTGTATATACGACAGCATGTCGTTATACAGCGTTTGAACTAACGCTATTGTATCTTATTACAGCGTTTATCAAACGCTGTTAAAAGCCTTTTGTGGTGTAGTGATCGGCATCGGAATCAAAAGAGAAAGGGATTAGTTGAGCTCTTGTAGAGTGGTAAAGAAGAGTAGGTCTCCTTAAGGAGGCTTACTAGTATAACGTTTGACTGTAACATATTAAGCAAAACAATAGTGTTCAAAAGGCATAGCGAAAGGATGTCTACTTTCCCATCTTTTTGGCTTGAATTTTCCCTAAAAACAAATGGCGAAATGACATACTTTGGAGATAGATCAATTTAAGCTCAATTTCGGGCCAATTTTGTTGACATTTTTCATCCAGCATAGGTCAAAAGTAAGCAAAAACAAACTTAGGAAACCCGAATCTAACATTTAAATGGTCGCTTAGGTTCGAGATTGGGAATCAATATTCATATTGGATTTGGATCGCAGAGTTCATCGACTTGATCCAAGAATGTTGGTTGGGTGTTTCCGATGACCTAATATCTAGTTGAGATTACACTACGATGTGAATCCCACAGGCCCGGGCCTTGATTTTTTTATCATCTAATGCTTCGCCCTCTTGTCTTGGTTGGGACTTTACCCTGAGACGACCTTTTG
Organism: Allium cepa; assembly: GCA_030765085.1. Lineage (NCBI taxonomy): Eukaryota > Viridiplantae > Streptophyta > Magnoliopsida > Asparagales > Amaryllidaceae > Allium > Allium cepa. The sequence goes on from CM060934.1 coordinate 721,682,088, forward strand.
CCATTGGGAAATCCCTAAAACCCGATGATTGAGCAGTGAACCCTTGAATGTGAATTCCCTAGTTGAAATGATAAAGATGGTTTCCAGTCTCCTCTCCAAGGTTTGAGATCGCTAAATAGCTAAGTGGGTTAGTCCATGAGAAGTAGGCGATGATCCCTCAAGGTGCGTAGCGAACCATAGATAGTTTCCCATTTTCTTTTTCTTCTGATTTTGATGGAGGAGTTGTGAGTCCCTCACTGTTTGAAGATCCATGCTTCGACTGAATCCTTTCACTTTGACTCCCATCCCAAGTAGCCTATTATATAGAAAATCATAGCTCGAATTGTTATTCGCTTTGATCTTCTTAGGAGTTCAACCGCCTGGTTAGAGGTAGTGAGAAATGGAATGTGTGGTGTCGTTGAACAACGTAACGACGTAGAAGAGCTTGAGTGCGATTGGCCTAAGATTCTTAACACACAAGGGCCCAGACAGATATTGAATAAACGAAAAGGCTCGTTGAGACCCCGACATTCAATCGATTTGCTTTGGCTGGTAGCTGTGCCAAGGAAGAAGATGTTCTTATTCCCTAATTAGCATTTTTTGCAATTGAATCAGAACTAGTCCTACCTTTTTTGCTATGCCCCTAGGTAAGCAATCCTTTAGCAAGGCTACACATGTTGAGAGAGAAATTTTCTCTACGAATAGTTTGGATAAGTCGTTAAGCCCTCCAGTTGGTACTATTAATAGCAGGCCTCCTCATCTGAGCTACACTTTAGCACTAAAAGGGCTCTGCTAACCTTTCCTTTAAGCCTGCCCAAGCTCACCCAATGGTTTAAACTAATGGGTAGTGCTACCTTTAGGAGGTATGACATCACAAGAGGAAGGACTCCTTCTCTCTTGAGACCTCTTGAGATGGTTGTAGGAGTTGAACCTACAAGATGTGCTTATCAGCCCATAGAGCTACTAATATGCTCATTCCCATGTAATTCCATTCGAATTTGCAGTGATAAAGGAGGTAGGGTTCTGAGGATCAATTGCAATGAGTGATTGCATAGTTTTGAATGAGAGGTTGATTGGAAAGACACAGATTGAGAAGCTATGCCCCAAGTAGTAGTCCTATTAATTTGGATAACATGTCACAGTCATAGTTAAAAAGATGGGGCTCGAAAGCACTAAACCAAATCTATCTGATTTAGCAAGAAAGTAGTACGTATCGTCAATATTATAGATAATCATGACTGCTGAAGCAGCGTATTCGAGAACTATGTCCATTATATATCAATGGTTCCGATCAAGTTTTTCTACTAGTCACAATCAAATGGAAGAGATCTGTCAGTAGCCCCGTTTATATGGGAATGCAGTTTCAAGCTATGGAATGATGTCCGTGGAACTTTTGTTTATGAGTTTTGATTCGTTACGCTCCGAAGAAGGTGGCTCCTTAGAGCTACGCTCCTCTTGTTCCAATTAATTATCCCTTACCGCTCTCTCTCCCTCATCCGTATAGGCACAACCTCTACCGAGCTACACATTCCAACCTGCATCATGGATCCATTTGAAGGAGCGAAGTCATTCGAAAAGAGATCTCTAAACCTACACAAACTTGAGAAGGGCAAGCTTAAAAGGGAGGGGTTGGAATGAAGAAGCGAGCCGGATTAGTCGTAATAAAGTTAGTTAGGCGAATGATCCAGTATATTAGACCGGTTGGTGAGCGAGTGTGCTGGTTTGAGAGCTTGATAATTGGATAGTGATGAATCAGGACTTAGTTAGCTATTAATATAATCTGAAACCGTCTTAAACATTCTTTTGAAGGGGCTACCTGGTCGCTATGCACCTCGATCTCCATTTGGTAGGAAATCCAGAGGCGGAAGAAGGGGTTCTAAAGAAAAGAGGAATACGGTAAGGCCGAGAATTTCGCATTCATTAACGGCGGTCAATAGGTGCGTAGCATCTGAGCTTCGCTTGAAGTATACTATACAGTCACG
>CM060934.1:721713696-721742243 GCA_030765085.1 Allium cepa
GTCAAGGTGCTTGTGACTGCAAATCGTAGGAGTATGCGCCAAGTCAAGTAAGTGATTATATTAACCAGTCAGCCTAAGATAAGGTGGCGCCAATCCGCTGCGCACCTTAGAATTAGAAGTAGCTAACGCCAACCTAGTCGGTGGCACCAACCTTATCCCTCCTCTTATGGGAAGGCAGGAACCCTCTCCCAAGGTTCGCGGGTATTCTCTTCAATGCTAACGCACCTTAAGGAAATAGTAATAACAAGACAAATCTATAAGAAATCTCAGCTTCTCTGTTATATTAATGTAGTCGTATGCGGGAAACCTAGTCTCTTTAAAGTTAACTCATAAGCCTAAATTAATATACTGGCAAGTGAATTAACCTCCCCTTTCTCTTCATTAACCCTATCCTAGGTATTAAGATCAATCCCCCATATCTTCTTCTTCTTGTTTCCCTTCTTTAATCTCTTAATCTACGTCAGGAAGAAAAGCCATTGGTTAATATATCCATTCCTTATGTCCCGCTACGCACCTTTAGTCAGCCACTATACTTAGTCCTACGCGTGGCAGGTATTCTGTTCTACTTGAACTAAGAGGACATAGTTAACCCTAGCAACCATAAATCTATCTGAGATCTTCGCTTTTTATGCATTCCTATATTAATAGGGGTCAGTAGAGAATAGTCATACCAAGAGTTAGTTATGTGCTGTAGAGAATCATCAGACTAAGGGTTAGTTATGTGCTGCTATTCCTTTGATGCGAATATTATCTTAAATAATCTCTAGTAGCATCATCGTCATAAACATCACTTACTGAAAGCTTAGATTCTCACTCCCAAGGGTCCCATGCATATTGATAATAGGATTAGTATGCGCAAAGTAAAGTAAACAAGTCAAGTCAACTCATAAGTCAAGTGAATTAACTATCCCCTTCTCTACATGCATCCAGTTGGCCTTCAACTCTTTATGTCTAACTTCGAAGTCACGTAACCTCATAAGTCAATTAAGAGAGAGTGATTTCTTTTTCATACCCTAACTCATATGTCAAGTAAAGTGATTATTTCAGTCAACTAACTCATATGTCAACTAAGTGGTTATTTGTCAAGTCAACTCATAATTCCAGTCATATGTCTGGCAAGTGATTCTTTAAGTGCATCCGGGTTAAAGATCAATCCCCATATGTAACCACTCTTTCCTTTAGTCCTACGCGTAGCACTCATTCTGGTGCTGCTTATGGGGCCTCAAGAAGCTCTTTTTCCCCAACATCATGGAACGCAAACCCAGAATATGCACCAACTCTCAGTAAGAAAGGCAAGTAACTCCCTAGATTCTCTAGTATTCTCTATTCTATCTGTTTTGTTTACTAAGAGCACATAGTTTGCGCAAGCAGAGCAACCAAAAAGATATTTGATCTTCACTTCTCAAATGAAAGACCCGGCCCATATGCGGAGTCAACTCCCTAACTTCGAAGTCAAGTCAATCTCTAACCCTCCCCATCAGCCAAGAAAGAAGAAACGCTACAAGTATACTGGCCATCAGCATGGAAAGAAGCAAAAGCTATAAGTATACTGGGTTACCTCATCAGTAGGATAAGCTAGTCAGCAAACTGGACCCAACTAATATGCTGGGTGTTATCCCGCCTTTTGGCAAGGCCGTGACACCAAGAACTTGACTAGAAACCAAGGATAGTTCTTCCTGGAGATCGTTAATGCATAGGTCTACAATGGACGTCAGTAAAAATTTTCCAAGTCCAGATCGAGCTACAATTGATATGACATGACAAGAAAAGCTAATAAAGCCAACATTCCAAATTTCAAGTCAATCGCAGTTCGTATGCTCAAGATATTGATCGATCACGGTTGAGAAATCCAAACTTGCATCGATCATAACTCAAGATCTACAAGTCCAAATGCCACCAAATTTTCACAGGAGCTTACGTGCGACCTAAGAAATGTTCATGCCAAATTTCAGCTCGATTGGATCAATTCTTGATCGATACGAAATTCATTCGCATCGACCACGGACCAAAAAATCCAACTTGCATCCATCATAACTTGAGATCTACAAGTCCAAATGCTATGAAATTTTCACAGGAGCTTACTGGCAACCTAAAGAATATTCCTGCCAAATTTCAGCTCAATTGGATCAATTCCTGATTGATACGAAATTCATATGTATTGAACACGGTCCGAAAAACTCCAACTTGCATCGATCATATCTCACAATCCACAAGTCCAAATGCTATGAAATTTTCATAGGAGCTTGCGTGCGAACTAAGGAAGGTTCACGCCAAATTTCATAGGAGCATCTGCATAGTTAATTCAACATTCAACTTAGTAAAGAAACATTCTGATCGTTCCATGACTGGACGGGACATAGGAGATTACAACAGCAATTGTTGAATTGCAATTGAGGAATGGGTATTGAAATACCACTCAACTAGTGCCCCCAGAGGCTGGAGAACCTAGCTAATATGTCAGGAACTAAAGTTTATTAATGTATCATGCTTCTATGTTGGACTGCAACTTCCCACAATTGACCAGCTTTTAAAACTCCTGAATTGACAACCATGGCACGATGGCTAATATGACGACTGCCCTACACTGTCTACTCTACCAACCCAAAACATAGCTGTTCACTACTGAACATCTTCAAATGCCCGCATCTTAATCATTCCACGTCCATATGACTAAAAGCATGGCATATAACTTAATAGGATTTCCTTACTATTTTATACGGGCCTCTTTCCAGGTGAAAATTGGAAATAATCACCAACCTATGAGCCCATCTTAATCCACTCACCATCCAATCGACATTACCAACCGCTCGAACATTGGAAAATCGGGCATACATCATTCACTAGTATACAAGACCCTGTAGCCTTAAAATGAACTTGATAATGTTGATTTTAGTATCTATCCCAGTCAGGACCCATTCATTGAAACCATCCTACATGCAAAATTTCTAGCAAAAATTCAACATGTTGACTATGTTAGTGTACCATGAAAATTCAACCTCCGACATTATCTCATGAAGTGAGAGTGGTGAATAGATTCCACGAAGAGTGATGAATGCCATCTAATGCAGATGTGCCCCTCTTATGCCTCAAAGAAGACTGTCAATCAGTTCGATAAGAGAATTGGCGGATAGCCGCCACCAAGTACACTATTATATCGCATCTAATATTGAGTTGATGAGCTAGATGAAAAATCCATGTCGCAAGATAAGGAGGAAACCTACTCTATACTCTAAGTCGAGAAGCTCCTCTTCTTTAGATAACTACCGGGGATGCCAACACCATAAGGCTGCTCTGGAAAGGATAGTTCTGACAATATGTTCGAGCCCCATAAAACAAAGGGCCAGGAACCTACGATCCCTATCAATCAAGAACTTTGATCAAACCGAACCACTTGCATTAGACTTCCAATTGAGAAGGGCTGGACTTAAGTGCAGTAGCAAGCATACGACGTTGCTTCACTTATCAACGAGATTCAATCCAAACCCTTTTGAATTATTTCTATTTCCTTTATGTTGTAAAATATGACCGACTTGAATTAAACTACTTGCAAATGATTCAGGTAACCAACTACTTAAGGATATGTGCAAAAAAACCTCCGTGGGCTATGATCAAATCATTGAGGTATCATCATGGTGAGCACGCCTGACTTGGGGGTAGGGCATCAAAGCATAAGTGACCGACAAGTTTAGGACTCTAGTACAAAGTGGATGCAACCGACCATCCACTCCTATGCCTATGAAATTTAATTGGAGATCTGGGAAAGACTTGGATTTATATGTCCGAACAATGCACTCTCCGTCTCTTACTTGAAACTTGCCAAAATACTTATGCTTCTTCTGATGCCTAGTAAAATCGAAATAACACCAAAGATGGACGTGACGTGACCGTCCATGCATCCAATCCTACATTGGACACTTGGGGTTATTTAAGAACACATGTTTAAAGTGGATATGATTTGACCATTCACTCCTAGTTTGCATCTGTGATTCGACAAAACAATCATGCCTTAAACCAACTTCATCATGGGGCGAACCCTCAAATTATAGTCATCAACAACCGACTGCTTACTTGCTAACCATCATGAGCCATCATTCCAACTCTCTTCCTCAACTCGACCGAAAGAGCGCAAAGCATAAAGTGGACGTGACTCGACCGTCTGCTCTCCAACTCTTGCCCCCAACTTAAGGGAAAATACACAACTCACAATGGATGTAGTTTAGCCATCCTCTCCTTTGCTCGAGCTCAAAGCTTGCCAGAACACTAATCTTACTCCTTAGGCTTGGCAGAACCGGGATCCAAATGAACATGGATGCGATTCAATCGTCCATAAACTAAATCTCATCCTTCGTTGATAACAGATAAGTGGAAAGTAATCGAGATCCCATCGATCACTTGCTAAGTGAAATCCTAAGCACGGGGACAAGTCACCACACTGGAGCCAAAAAAGGATTGATACACGACAATCCTTTAACTAATTCCAAACTCCTAGAGTGCGAGTTGGGGTATAAAACTCATAAATGCGGTTTCGAAGAGGGTGGATCCGTTCACCTAACGACTTCGGTCGTATCCTAACAAAGTTTGAGGAGGATGGACCGTCCATCTAATGACCTCACTTATCGACTCGGGGTGGATGTGAATTGACCACCCACGATCCTGATAATTCTGTCGGTCCCAGAGTGCGAACGCAATCCAAATGCCTAAACAAACGTGATTGACCGTTTGTCGGCCAACTCTAAACTCTCGGAGTGCTAGTTGGGGTATAAAACTCATAAATGCGGTTTCGAAGAGGGTGGATCCGTTCACCTAACGACTTCGGCCGTATCCTAACCAAGTTAAAGGAGGATGGACTCGCCCATCTAACGACCTTGCTTGTTAACTTGGGGTGGATGTGATCCGACCATCCACGATCCTGATAAATTCATCGTTCCCAGAGTGTGAACGACCTCCTAAAAAGTCTAAACAGATGTGACTGGCCATATGTCAACTAACTCCAAATTCCCAGAGTGCAAATTGGAGTATAAACATCAACTCCTGATTCCCAGAGTGCGAACTGGAGCATAAACATCCACTAACTCTAAATTCCCAGAGTGCGAATTGGAGTATAAACATCAACTCCAGATTCCCATAGTGCGAACTAGAGTATAAACATCCACAAACTCCAGATTCCCAGAGTGCGAACTGGAGTATAAACATCAAAGAACTCCAGATTCCCAGAGTGCGAAATGGAGTATAAACATCAAAGAACTCCAGATTCCCAGAGTGCGAATTGGAGTATAAACATCAACCAACTCTAGATTCCCAGAGTGCGAACTAGAGTATAAACATCCACCAACTCTAGATTTCCAGAGTGCGAACTGGAGTATAAACATCAACTAACTCCAGATTCCCAGAGTGCAAACTAGAGTATAAACATCAAAAAACTCTAGATTCCCAGAGCATGAATTAGAATATAAAACACCGACTCACTCCAGTCCTAAGAGCGCGGACTGGAGCACAAATGCCTAATGGGTGTGACTGACCGCCCATCAACCGATTCCAGATTCCCAGAGTGCGAACTGGATTGTAAACATCAACTAACTGTGGTCCCAAAAGCACAGGCTATAGTATAAAGACCTAATGGGTGTGACATACCACCCATAAACCAATTCCAATCCTCGAAGCATGGATTGGAATATAAGTACCAAAAGCGGATGTGGTTTGACCGTCTGCTTTCCAACGCTTCCCCTGGCATGGGGGCACACTTATCATAAAAAATCGGATGCGATCCGACCATCTAGCACTAAGCGGGCACGACATGACTGTTCATGCATCAACACTTATCCCCAGCATAGGACCTATAACATAATCTTATAGGGGTGCACTCCAACCGAACAAGACAAAATTTCTTCCTTGATTCGACATGGAGATGCAGATTCGCAAAACGGACCTAGCTGAACGTCTTATTCCAAATGGATGTGATTACCCATCCTACAACAAATGAACGTGACATGACCATTCATCCACTAACTCTAGCCAATGATCTGGCGGGTTGTGCATGCAACGTGGACGGATGTGACCCAACCATCCGCTAATCAACTCCTTTCTCCAATTCAGTAGGAGAAACATCAAATTAAAGTTGTCGCAATGTGACTGACTACACTTTGACTTTCTCCGTTGACTAGTGCCAGAGGAATTAATCGAGGAAAATGCGGTTCGACCATTTTCTGCCAAAATTCTTAGTCCCCGGAGTGTGGACAGGGATGTAAACATCAAAAAGGTGTGAATAATGGCCCTTCAACTGACTCTGATCCTCGGAGTACGATTACGAGCATAGACAAATGAATGAATGTGATCCGACCATTCATTCACCAACTCCGGCCTAAAGTCGACGGGAGGAGTATAAACTCGCTATAGATGCAATTAGACCGTCCACAAACTAACTCTGCTAACCCAAGACTGTGGGCAGAAGAAAAAATCATTGAAAGAAGAGAAAGGTGACTCGCTACATCACTAGCTTAGTGTCTTTTACAACTTAAGGCAATGACTGCAAGGAGGCCTTAATGCTAACCAATCAGAATGATGCCCGAAGTTACGGGAAGCCAATTATATCATACCGCCAGATCAACGAGCAATATCGATCTGCACCTTTCATATCATACCAATGGATCGATAGGCAATGAGGTCCGTACATTCTACATTGTGTCGCTAAATCGACGGCCAATATCGATCCTCTTCGACTACAAGTTGATGTGACACGAGCTCCCATCAAATACCTTCAACCACCGAAGCATGGATAGAACAACGAATGAGCGTGACTTGACCATTCGTCCTCCATCGCCTTCCTTCGATCCGCCAGGAAGAGCATGAGACTGGATGAGCATGACCTGACTGCATTTGAGCCGACTTTGTCCCTTGATCTGACTAGAGAACGTAAATCGAAACGGAGGTGGCTGATCGCCCAACTCCAAAAGAATGCAATGCGACCATTCATTCTTCGACTCTTACTATGATCCGACTAAACGAGCTATTCACAACGAGTGCAATCTAACTGTCCATGCACCGATTCTTACCCTCGATCCGATAAGGGAAGCATCAATCCTACATTGGATCTCACTAGACGATTCACTCTTCAATTTTTGCCCGGTGTATGACGACATAAGCAGTAAAGTGAATGTCGACGAGGCAGTGAAGTATTCTACCTAGAGGAAAGAACTAGGTCAGAATGCAGAATACGACACATCTTAGCCTTCCATGGGTTAACTTGATATCATGGTTCAACGGGATAGAGTGCGAAATTGAAGCGAACATTATCTACCTTGCCACTTATCGAGATATTCCCTAGACTTGGGAGCACGCATGAGAAATAAGCTGAATGTAATTTGATTGTTCATCAAACAACTTTGACTCTTACAGCTTAGACTACAATATAAATACAGCACAAGCTAGACGCGATCATTCGCATAATACGTCCATCGACCCAAGACTAGGGGCAAAAGTCTGATCATCCAAGAGCTGGATATGCCTACTCAATCCTATAGCTTGGGCCTAGTATTTATAACAACTTGAAGTTGCGACCGAAAAGATTCTTAGAGATAGAATCATCAAATTGATGCCCTGACCTATGGGCAACTGATCGTCATTTTGACCTTTTCAATGAGCAATGAATCACGAGTACATTGAATGGAAAGTGCATTGCTCGGAAACACAGGTAGATTACTATGCTGTAGTGTGTGATACAAGGCTAAACTCTATTGAGCCTTTGATTCGACGCCCATATAAGCCTGATCATTTACCATTGCAAAATAAGCACATGAAGTGCCTACAAGCCATCACAAGTATTGTAGATCAGATCACAACTCTTCGCAATGATGATGCAAGAGTCAACTGCATTGCTCCAGGTGAATTTGATATATCCGCTTGGACTCGATCTCATATATATATATATGTGTGTGTGTGTGTGTGTGTGTGTGTGTGTGTATGGACTCTCACCAACTATTGAGAACCTTGCATTAAATGTCAACCCGATGCATGTCTCGGTGAATAAAAACGAAGCGACATGGATCTAGAAAGATCTGCTGCACTAAAGGAGGAGGTGAATCTACTCAGAACCAATAGGTTTATCCACGATGTCCTCTACCCAAAATGAGTATCCAATCCATTACTTATGAAAGAAACAAATGGAGAGTGGTGGACGTACGCCGACTACTCAGATTTGCACGAGGCATGGCAAAGCATAGCTTTCCACATCCAATGATCAACCAACTAATTGACTCGGCCATCAGACATGAATTACTCTCATCCATGGACGCGAAATTTCAAATACAATCAGATATTGAAACATGTCCCAGACCAAGAATACAACTGTTTCGTTACCAACCCGGGCCTATAGTGCTATGCTGCAATCCATGGATTCAAACTTGAGAATGCTTATGCCACTTACCAAAGGACGATTAACGGATCATTCAAAAATCAGATCGGCCGGTCGATGAAAGTATATATGGTTAGGATGCTCGTGAGGTCACGATCATCGAATGACCATATCAATGACTTGGCAAACATATTCAGTGCTCTCCAACAACTATAGAATGAAACTTGATCCTTTGAAATGCTCTTTCAGCATTATATAAGAAGAAATCTCGGGTTTCGTCATCGATTCTCGTGGGATTGAGGCTACTGTCAGAAAATGCTGAAGATAAGAGTCATCCATATACCGAAGAAACCAAGCAGCTATGATAGATCGCTCAGAGAGACCTCCCATTTTACCCAAAACGTTGGATCGTGAAGATCTATACCTTAATTGGATCGTGTCAACACACACCATAAGTATTGCAATGCTAAGTGTAGAGAAACTAATCTAAAGAACGGTATATGATGAACGCTAGCCATTGACAAGCTTACCCTGCTAATGTCTGTATCGACCATACGTTACGATAGGTCCAATGGCAACCTTAGATGTCTAAAAGGTTACTCAAATGGAATATCGAGCTAAGCCAATTTGATATCACTTATCTCCCTCAGAGAGCTATCCATGGTCAAACATTAGCGTATTTCATATCTGAATTCACTGCATTAGACGATTATCCGAAGAATAGTAGAGAACCATCCAACCGATGGAGAACATACATAGATGGAACTTCCAATAATCGACTTTCTAACATCGAAGTCGTGTTAATGACTCCTGAGGAATGATCGATCTGCTATACCCTGAATCCCAACTTCCCTGTAACAAAACGAAGCGAGTATGAAGCCTTTGTTGCCATGGCGAGGATTGCAAGAAGACTAGGAATGGAAACTTTACATATCTTATACGATTTCTAGTTAATGTGCCAAGTCAAGGAGGACTATCTGACTAGGGGGCAACGTCTTGCTTCTTATCTCAATTGGATCCTAGAGATACTAGCCGACTTCAAGTATTACACCACCACACAAATCCTCAAAGAACAAAACGCAAAGACCGAATCAATGGCCAAGCTAGCCAGTTCTGGGGATGCGCGACAAATAGACATTGTCCCAGTTGAAATACTTATTATTCCAAACACTGATAGATGAAGATCGACTAGATCTTAGAGATGGATCTAGGAAAGGGGTCATGGATGACTCCTATCAAAGGCTATCTACCATGAGGAATTCGTCTTGAATAGGGGAATGAGAGATGGCATATCCTCCGCGAACCATCACTGCATGATTATGTCTGGATCGTTCGACTCCATTGACACAAAGCACTACTCTTGTATCCATTAATCCGAGACCCAATATTACGTATCCATCGATACAAAGCATACATTCTAACATCTCAAATCTATCCAGGAGAGGATCGATACGAAAGGAAGGACTTAAAACAACCATCGAACGTTGTTACAACTCAAATTTCACTTCGATCTAGGAGAGGATCGACACAAACTCAGTCCAAACAAAAACTAAAGAACTTGATAATGACCCGCAAATATGCAAACATGAATAGGTGTCAGGCTAACATATGTGCATGTATGCCAAACTAACATTCAATTTTCAAAGTTACCAGGAATTGAATGCTTACCTGATGACAATCAAAATGATGAACAACAAATCGCTAGTGCTCAACACTCAGTTACGAAAAACACTGCATGATCATTGACAATCAACAGTTTGGCATCTACATCACTGAAGATCAACCAGAGGCAACATCTTTTGACGAAAAGATAGTAACTACTCAGCAAATTGGATAGAACTTTTCAGAATAAAGCTGGCAGCTTTTCAAAGCACGTCATGTTCACACAAGACGAACTTTGGGGGCAAATGTTATCCCGCCTTTTGGCAAGGTCGTGACACTTAGAACTTGACTAGAAACCAAGGATAGTTCTTCCTGGAGATCGTTAATGCATAGGTCTACAATGGATGTCGATAAAAAATTTCCAAGTCTAGATCAAGCTACAATTGATATGACATGACAAGAAAAGCTAATAAAGCCAACATTCCAAATTTCAAGTCAATCGCAGTTCGTATGCTCAAGATATTGATCGATCACGTTTGAGAAATCAAAACTTGCATTGATCATAACTCAAGATCTACAAGTCCAAATGCCACCAAATTTTAACAGAAGCTTACGTGCAACCTAAGGAATGTTCATGCCAAATTTCAGCTCGATTGGATCAATTCTTGACCGATACGAAATTCATTCGTATCGATTACGGACCAAAAACTCCAACTTGCATCCATCATAACTCGAGAGCTACAAGTCCAAATGCTATGAAATTTTCATAGGAGCTTACTGGCAACCTAAAGAATGTTCCTGCCAAATTTCAGCTCAATTGAATCAATTCTTGATCGATACGAAATTCGTACGTATCGATCACGGTCCGAAAAAATCCAACTTGCATCGATCATATCTCACAATCCATAAGTCCAAATGCTATGAAATTTTCACAGGAGCTTGTGTGCGACCTAAGGAAGGTTCACGCCAAATTTCAGCTCGATTGGATCAAATCTTGATGGATACGAAATTCGTTCGTATCGATCACGAATCGGGCCGAAACTTTGTGGGATCGATCGCGTGGGCTCCCCACGTGCCAGAAAAAGTCTCTCGAGATCTGAGCGAAATATCAGCCTCCTACGTATATAAATAACACCCCAGAGCCTATAGAAAAGGGATCTTTTGACTCTCCTATGTCCAGACTCTGCCGAATCCTTTTTTGTACTCCATAGCTGCTGTTGTACATGAATTTCAACATTATAATCCGTTATAATCTGCTGCAATAAGTTGTAATCAGCATGTGAAAGTCAATAAAGTCATCAACTTCGTAGTGGACGTAGGCCATACGCCGAACCACTCTAAAACTCTGTGTTTCTGTGTATTTTCTTATATGTTTATTGGTGTGTTTGTTAGATCTGCTTCATTTTACATCTATTCTCTTCATTTTATCTCTTCAAACACATCCAAAGAGTGTTGTGCCCAATTTTGGTGCAAACACGGGGGAAGTATACTGGCTCCCCTAATTGATCGGGGTCGCCTCGCTACCTGACTTTCTTCACTTATGAATCGTTTTTAGACCCATCTGTAGTTTTATTAAATATTGTTAAGACAACATGTATACTCATCAGTTACAAGAAGTTGAACATCTTTCCAATTTCAGAAGGTCATAATCTATGGCGTCGACGTAAAGTGTAGAGCATAACCAATGCGACTTCGCCATGTGGGAATAATTGATAGTCCAACATTTTTCTCTTACAGACCTCAATAAGCGTAGCATCATGCTGGAATGCAGGCAGTCTTCTTACTACCAACCAGGGAGCGCATTATATAATATATTTACGTTGTTTGGTTCCCAATCACTAGAGGCAGCGAAATGACCCCCTGAAGCTGAGGATTACTTTATTTGTTACCTTGGACGCAAGCTAAGAAAAGTGTGTCCTTAAAAAGATTATGGTCGTCCTTTTGAAATGAATTTTATCGGGCAGTGCATATTCCTACTATGTCTGCGTCAATTCCCCTTCGCCAGTATGACTATTTCGAGAGTAAATTCAAACCCTAAAAGTGAATGTTATAACGTCTCACTAGCGTGCCAACTCGAACAACAAGCCTGAGCAGTGACTGTGCGATGGTGAACTAATCAGGTTGACAATGATTTCAATTGGGGCACTAATCGATCTATACATATTTGACATAGTGAAAAAACCACAGAGATTTTGTTTTCATAGTCCGAGACTTGACTCATTAGTTGTTTTTTTCTTAGAGCCCCGAGTATACAAAGTAGGGGTGATTTTCTATATATAACAATGGAACCTGGGCATGCTACCTGGGAACCACGATGTCTTTCTAATACTCACTTTTGCGTAAGTCTATTGGTTCAGTAATCGTAGTGCCCACATGCTCTCTATTCCATAGACTATGATTGATCCAACTGGGTAAGACTCCTCTTTGCCTATTTATCTAATGCACCGATCATTCAGGAAATTAGCTAGGGCCGACCCTAGAAATGAAGTATGCTACCATAGACTAGCCGAGAAGCCTCAGATAAGGAAGTTTCTAAGCAGGTAGTAAAATAGGTAACCCGAGTGCCGAGGGCGAGAGAGAATAGAGAATTCCAATTTCTTAGAAGCAGTTGAAAACGAATTGTGATTCAGATGGAAAATGAATTACTAGAGTCTATCGAATCACTCGAAAGTGCGATCACCTGTTTCCCTATATGGTAGGATAAGTAAAGTAGTTGCTTGCACTCTTGAATCAGCAAGCCTTAGTCTCACGCACATTTTCTCGTATTCGATGGTTAAAAAGCCCTTGGTCCTAAGGGGTAGGTATAGTTGTGAAGAATTCGGCATAGTGCGAAGGACGAGAGAACAATTGAGTGGATGGAATTTCTAAAAATTAGAATCTGGGGATAGGAACAAAATAATGAACTATGAAATCAAGTGCGAATTGATTCTAGTGGGTGAAGAAGGTTAAAGTAAGCCTTGGGTTACTACGGTATGTTCAGTAGCTATTCGCTTACGAAGAGGCTCTCTTTTAAAGTACTACTTCTCGTAGATCTTAGAATACTGCCTTTCGTATCCTTTCTAGGCTCCGTCGTTTTCTTTTCTTTTTCACATGAAATTGAAAATTGACCTATGAATTTTTATTTGATACATTGAGGTCGTTGGTGAATTAGGTGTTGATGGGGGTACAGAAGGAGAGGGATTCGAACCCACAAAAGCCTACATAGCAGTTCCTGTGCTGCGCCTTTTTCCAAATGTCCCATAAGTGAATAATCTCATCAATTGGACCCATGTACCAACATAGATTAGGCTGGGAGTACGAAGTCGCTGTCCGAAGGAGTGATCCTGGTAGGTCACGCAGGTGATAACCATTTAGCCAAGCCGATTGCCATAGGTTAATGTCCTTGCCATCACTAATGATATGTACTATGGAGCTTTTGAGAATTGTCTTTTTGGCATAAATGGACTTCCAGGAAGAGTAGGCCGAGTATTTAGGCTCCAGTCTCGGGAAATTTTCTTCCATTATTTGGGAAATGAAGTCGCGGTACATGTGAGAAGTCTCTAAAGCCATTTTACTTGGAAAGTCGAGTTTTTTTGTGCAAGAGAACGAATGGCAAGGGCAGACGTGCATGGATTTATTGACTTTCACCTTGGGACCAAATCACGTTGCAGGACTGAAATCTGATTGATTGTATAGATAGGAAGCCTGAAGTTTCTCAACATGTGATTGGGTATCCTTGCGGTTACTGATTTGTCAGGCACCGGCTATATTATACTTCATTGACTTTTCTAACCTTGCAGTCTAGCACCCGGTTGACTATATCTCTCTTTTGTGCATTTGTGGGCCTTCCAGTGAGAGGGAGAATGCCCGGGTAGTCTTAATAGAGCCAAAATTGTCAATTCCCGAATGAAGGCATATTTCACTGCGCTGCTGTCTACTGATTGATTTTTTGACTGAATGACAAAGGGTTGACTCGTTGTCCAGATTCCTTATCAACTACATGGCTCAAATTGAGTCGGAAAAGGAAGGTTCAAAATCGAATTCCAAAGCAAGGGGCTAACAGCCGTTGCTTCAAGCGGAACAGAAGGAAAGGAGTGGAGCTTAAAGAAGGTAGGGGTTTCTCCACATGCTTGGGCCGTTCACCGTGACATCTACATACATTAACCCAGGAAGCCTTCTTCTCATGTCGGATGGCATTGAGAAGCTGCAGAGGATTCTATTGAAAGAAACGACTCTCGCTTTCACTTACCATGATACTTAAACAAATCAAAGATGGTAAATAACATGCTGTGATACCCCGAGGGTTAGTTCAAGGCATTCGTTTACTAGTTCAGTAGACAGAAACTGGCTTAATTCACCAGTAGTATATTAGGCAATCCACTCTTACTTATCAGTGAAGGACTTGGAATCCGCTACGCACTCGCGCAATTCATTTTTTCACTTGTTTCTCTTATGTCAAGTAAATGTAAATTTCCTTGGCCCTAGCATTCCATAAACTGATTGATCTGGGCTAGCGCAGAATAACTTACTCTCTCCAGACTGGGGCGATTGGCCCCTTATATTTGGGAATTGATTTCACAAAGTCCGATGCGAAGAAAGCAGTAAGGCATTTGCGACATGAGATGACAAAGAGAGGTATTTGTCTACTAGTAAATTAATAGGCTCCAAGTTCAATTCAAATCACTTGCTGGTTCAAAAGAGAGATCATTCTTATTGACAGTAACACATCCACCAAAACAAATAATCCCAATAGTTGTGAACTAGTAGGGTTCCATGCCCCAAGTCCTAAGGGGTGGGGGAGTTATTTGATTAGATGCTAATGTGTCCGTGTAGGAGATGGATGAGCATGATTTCATTCACAAAGGGGATTCGACTTTCACTTGTTTGAGTTGATGAGTTCGTAATCAAATAGAGAAGCTTTTTGTCTATTTCTCCTGAGGAATTTATTTCTCTGAAAGAAGAGCTCAAAGTGATTTTACCCCTTTTTCCCAAGAGGTCATTTGTCTTACACCATTGTCCGACTTCAAAGAAAGTGTTTTTCATATAGAGAGACCTGTTTGAAAACCTTTGGTTGAGATATCTTCCAAGCTCTTAGGGTCCTTACTAGGAATTGAGTTCTCCCGATGTGAAAGAAATAGGCTGCGCAGCTTGAGAATTCTGCTGATTCCAAGTATGCCATCCCCATTATTACATATAGCAACATAAAATATACGTAACATAAAAGGAAGAAAGTGGAAGACATAACCAAAAGAATTGTGAAAAATACATGAATTTCTCTAGTTGTGGCATGATTGGAACCTTATAGATTGAAAAATCGTTTATTTATTACCCCCACTCATCGATGCGTATTTGGTTATCCGCAATAGACTAGCGAACTGCTTTCTTGATTGCGGCTTGAACCGGATCCAAATCGTGTTCGGGGTCCTCTTTGCTTAGCCGGGTTAAAAGGGTCGCAAGACTGCGATGTTCCTCTTTCAGAGTCAGATTCCGGTCGGATTTCCTCCCATACATAGCGGGAACCTCCATGATTTGTTCCTCTGAGTTTGAAATCGGGAAGTTCTCCAGGGGCAATACACCGGTTTCGAGAATGACTTGCCAAAATAGGTGGTCGACCCGGATCTGAATGGTAGTCTCCTTTTCCGCTACCTTCCCGCGGAGTCTAGTGCTTCTTGCACTTCATCGGTGGCACTTTTATGGAGATCGATATCGATCCTCTCGGTGCATTAAGATCGGGTAACATACACGCTTCCATCCCGGAAATAAAAAGGTTAAGCGGGCGCGCCCACCCCCAACCCAAAAAAGTTAAGACCTTGAACAGAAACCGATTGAAAAGAAAGCCCTTTCCTTGGAACATGAATACTAGAGCTAGTGTAACGGTAGTTATTAAAGCGTAAATAAGCTTCCTTTTTTTTCCAATTGGAAGTGCTTTTGTGTTGTTTATTTTATTTATTGTTATTTGCTCGCTACTTCTCTTTTTTCTTTTCGAGAACTCGAAAAGGATGTAGGGTAGGGCGCCAATGGTTCAATTCTCACTTTTGGTTAACACTTTCAATAGGTTCGATATCCAAGGTAACCTATTCAAACAACTTAGTTGCCATTGATGGATTTGTTATGACTGAACTAATTGGTTAACACTTTCAACTACTAAGAGAAGAGCCTTATCCATGAGAAAGTCTTTTATCTATTGCGCTTAATTTGGTAAATATACTATATTGGAAATAATATACAAGGGAGCGTTCACACCTAAACATAATAGACCAAAGCTAGCCAATTGGTTGATTTTCCTGACCATTGATAAGAGATCGAAAGATCGGCTCCAAGCTGAAGTCACTTCTACGTTCAAGTACTTTGTGTTAAGCATATCAATAGTAGCTTCTCATGGCAGAGATTTCTTGTCTACTTTCCATGTTTTTTGATAAGATTTGTCCCCTGAATTGGGATTCTCGGCTCTTATTGGAGAATCACGGGACGACCAGATTTCAGTGAAACTTTTAATCCAGCTATAGGTAAAAGTTAGTCAATTGTTGAATCTCCTTAAGGGAAACATTTTTTCAAAGAGATTAGGTTATGCAACTGCGACTGATGCAAGCCATCTAAGTCTGTATCGGTTTAAAGTCCTCGCTAAATCCTCCGAGAGTCAAGGTGCCAGAACAACTATGAATTTGTCTCGATCTACCAGATTCCGAACCAGCCAAGGAATAAATTGGTGCACAGCAGTCCCAGTGAAGTCATTTACCAAGGGACCTCTTTGAAATCCTACTTTAAAGACTTTTGAGGTCTAACCACGCATCCGACCTCATTTCCGGAGGTTTGAGATATAGGAACTTGATTGGGCCCTCTCATTTCAATAGAAGAAGGAGCTATCGGTCATACGCACTAGTTACCTAGCCTAGTCCACCAAGGAAGTTTCATATCGAAGAGGATTTCATTCATGAGCAGGCGAGCCACTTTCCTTAATAGAATTGCGTGGAAAGAGCTTCCATGTGTCAAAACAAAACAAAACAAAACACCAAGCGAGAATGGGAGTACGATTAGTTTTCCAATAGAGAAGTAGCGCTTTGAGAATGAAGTCTATGCATTAGTTCGTGTGCCTATTCACTCTTGGAATTAGGAGCCCGACCCCTATGCACATGCGTACGTGGGACTACCCTCTAATTTTCCAGGTATAAATTCATTTGGAAATCATGTCGAAATTTTTCTTTCCATTTTTCTTTTTGAAATTATTCATTTTCCTGGCCTGGTAAAGATTGATTGGTAGGATCGGGACGAAGTCTTTGGAATTAGGCTTCAGTTTGAAAGTACCTGGAACAAGCTAGTAAGTATGCAGGTGTGCGCACCCATGCATGTGTGAGATGAAACCTACCCCTCCTTGTCCCGTTGCTGCTCGGTTCTATAATTGACTTAGAGGTGGCAAACATGTTCCCATCTTAGAAACTCCCAATAAAGGTTCTCAATGATAGATTGATCACCCGGTATTAAAAAGTAGCATTCTCGTTCATATTATATATATAGTATGCCTTAGGAAAGAGTACAATTAAGCGCTAATGTATTCAAATTCTTCCTAGAATAAGCAAGAAAGTTCACCCGTGTGAGGAAAAATGACTTGGAGCTGGGTTGTCCCTGGTATTAGTGAGGTAGGCAGCCAACTTCTAGTAGTAAGCATGTACAAATATCCACGCATGTGTCTCGGATGAGAAGAATATGGTGTCGCTAATTCCCAAGTCATAAAGTATGACATTAAAAAAGACAAGTCAAATCACCGGTTTCCCATAGGCGAATCTGCGTAGCTACCTAACTCCGAGTTTCTCGAACCCTCGTTATAGCGAAGTGGTAGATAACTCTAGGGGTGGCTGGCTTCCTATCCTTTGTAAAGGCATATAGATCAGTGAAGCTCTGTCTTAAATCCTTTAGTGCCTGAGCCATACAGTGCCCCTTGAAACCTTGGTACCGGTGGAGCGAGAGATGAAACATGAGTTTCCTACCTTGTTCTTTTCCCTTGTCGAGGAGTGAGGATCAATTTGGTTAAATCTACCCTTTTCCCATTGTTCTATGATTCTACGATTACTGACCGAGATCAATTTCCTTTAAGAGAAATCTTCGTTATAGGCCACTTCGATGATAGCTTGTACGTCTGGAGTGAAAAAAGTAGCGTTATAGCTCATATTCTATGGAAAGGTGTAATTTCCATGTCTTTCAGAGTTGGAGCTGCTAGGCGTAATTTCTTTAAAAAAGTATGGCCAATTGGATATATAGGGCGGGAATACATGTGGGCGACTGAGTATGATTGGAATTAGGAGACTTCAGGTCCATCTGAGCTCGAGGCTTCGGAGCATAACTTCTTAAATAAGTACTATGTGTGTGTATGAAGCAAATCCTTTCTTTGTTCTCCCATTGGTCGGTCTGGGAGCGATGAACAAATTCCTTTAACAAAATCTTCGATAGGCACTTTCAATGATGAATCAAATCACACAACACACACACATACATCCAAGATGGAAAACATGCATTGTAGCTCGTTTTTTATGTATAAGTTGACGGTACAATTGAACTACCAAAATCGGAGGCTGCGGAGTGGAACCTCGTATTAATTATAAGTATGCATACGTGAGAGTCCTTCTTCTATTGACAAGTGCCCGATCGATTTCCTACATAATAAACCTCGGGAAATGATGTGGGATGGTATATTAGACCTAAAAAGGCTTGAAATGCAGAATTTCATATGGATAGAGGAAGGTCTCAAACGCAAGCACCTTAGGAGGTACCTCCAGGCGCACCTCTCATTGGTATTTGTAGCAGATCTAGACATCGAATTGAAAACTTTCCCATGTGATGTTTCTAACTATTCCTTAAGAGACATGGATAAAGGAGGCAGTCGTTCAATCCTATGTTATGGACTGCCACCCCGTCTCTAGTGGGCTTCAAGTACGCTCTTCTCTTTGATGAATGAAACGAGGATAGTATTTTAAGATGCGGGAAGCCAAGAGAGCTAGTTCTCACAATAGCAGAAGCGAGACGCCAAACCACCACCCAAAACTTAGCCGGTCCTTCGCAAGTTAGGTGCGAATCTTTATTAGCATAACCTTATTAAAGTAAAGAATCGGTACAAACAAGAAAGACTCACGAGTAATATGATTCAAGATCTTGATCTTGATTCTACTTCTTGAATCTTGGAATCTTTGATCTTGATGGAATGCGTGCTGATAGGATGAGATGGGATGGTCTCGTGGATCACATGTAGAGAGAAGAGCCTCATCCAATGTTGGGAGCTATCAGTCACACTAAACAGTAATGCTAATGCCCAGGTCCATTACGCTAACTGGAAAGCGAATAGTGGCTATCAGGTAAGGTGCGTAGCAGCGAAGAGTAATGATGAAATCCTAGACCTAGTACTAGAAGCGAACGCTAACTGTTGCTATTTCTTTTCACTTCAACAGTGGCTATCAGGTAAGCGATTTGGCTTTCACTTCTTATACGCTTAACTTCAACTGTGGCTTTTAGCAAACGCATGAACGAACTCTGGCTATTGGTTGTCACTGTCAATATGAAATCGGTAACTTTCAATCTTCACTTTCACTTTGAAACCTAAATAACTCAAAATAAGGGGTTCCTTGAATTGTTCAGATTCGATACCAGCCCTTTGGACATCAGTTTAAGCCAAAAATACAGGGTTTCTTGAATTGTTCAGATGTCGAGGCTTTAGGGAAGAAAACGGGTTGAGGCCAAAAACACGGGGTCTGGTGATCTGTTTCACATCCAGCAAGAAATCATATGCATGTTAGCGCCCCTTATCAATCAAGTTCTGGCTTTAGGCAAGTAATAGGCGCTCAAGAGTTCCTTCTAGCTGATTGGACATGTCCCTTTCCCCCCGTTAGCTAACCGGCCTAAGTGGGCCTTCCTTACTGACTACTACTGACAACTGACCTAATACCAATTCAAGAAAGAAAACGACTACGGCTAAGAACAAGCAGCCTGACGGAACCTAGCACCTCGACTTGAACTGGTTTGCAACCCTCTTCACTGAGTCAATAGCCAGCCATTACTAATCAAAGGCAAGCGCTGACCTTCACCGGAACTAGAACCCAATCTCGATTAAGCAAGAAAACAAGCTACGGCTTTCGTGCCTGACGTAAAGACAGAATCAGTAAGCTTAGTTGCTGTTAGGTCTAGCAGGCCCTGTCTCTCCATATGCTGGCTCAACTTAATCTCTAGTCTAGTCTCGATCTACACTTAAATCAATGAATTCCACCCTCCCTATTTATTTCTTTCCCTGCTGCTATTTCATGCCCCTACTTGTTGATTAGATTGGAAACATCAACATGAGCCGACTCACCTGACCCCAATGACTTCCCTTTCGGGGCTAGCTCTCCTTCTGACCCTTGCGTTGATTGCTTAGCCTGCCTTTACTACTTGCACTTGGCTTTCTTCCGTTGGCTTTCATTCTATCCCCTTTCAGTTAAGAGGCTTGCTTCGGTCCTATCAGCACTCTCTACTTGCCCGCCTCTCTGGAACTGTCACCTACTTCAAGCCTTCGAGCTGATACAGTCGACTATGAATAAGCAACTAATGGAAGAGCCTTATTCAATTACTTGACTTTCAGCGATTCTCTCTCTTTCACGTAAGCTACATCAAGGCTAGACCTACTTGTTGAAACCTCGTTTTACGACGTTTCATACTTATTTTGACTATGACAACTATATACGTTAATTTTCTATACTAACTTGTTTTTGCAGGAATATCTACAAGACCGGATTCAATTGAACTTCATGCTGCTTATATGTTGTGTTGAGTCGTTATTTAGAATTGAAATGATGTTAAAATCCCTCCTATGGATATATATATTAATACATACACATACACACATTTTCAAAAGGAAAATGAATTTTCAAGTCAAATTCAGACGTCTGAAATGACCAATTCAGATGTCTGAATCTTTAAACTAAAATTAAAATTTCCATAATATTCAGACGTCTAAATTAGAAATTTTAGACGTCTAAATCTGGTCAAAAATGACCTATGTCTTTTCTGGTTTGCACGTTAACAATTTCAAAAGTCTGAATTATTATTTTCAGATGTCTGAATTCCTACAACGGCTATATTTTTGAATAGACACTTCTCTTCCATGAAGAGATACAACCTTTTATTAATGGACATGTCCATACTCTTTCATGATAACTATTCACGAATGATTGTACCTCTTTATACTCTATATAAACAAGTTAGAATCATCAGTTTTACCTACCTAATCGATCTAACTCTTTCTATTCTTATACTACTCTGATTCTAACACTTTTGTGCATTCGAATCTATACAAAATCATTCATTTACTTCCATATTCTTCACACACACACACACATATACATCAAAAGGAGAAGATTATATGGAGATTGTACTATTAAAAGACAAATTTGTGTCATTGAGAACACACTGTGTCAAATACCTTCAGTAGAACTTGAAGTCCTGTTCTGCTGTTCAGGTGAGTGAAGTCCTCTTCGGTTGTTGAGGCATTGAAATCCTGTTCTGTTATTTAAGTGTTATAAACCTGTTCCTCCAGGTTAAGTGAGAATTGCTGTTAGTGAAATTCCAGAAGGAGTCTGAGACTGAACGTAGAACGGAAAGTTCGAACCAGTATAAAAATTCCTGGTGTGCCTATTTTATTTTACTTATTTAGTTTTCTATAGTAACGTTGTTTATTTTCGCACTAGTTTAATATAGTTCCATATAGCACGATCCGCACCGTAATTTTTCATTTGGTATCAGAGCCGGGCTTCTCATAACCGTTACACACATTAGGTATCAGAGCAAAGCTTATCGCGTATTTAATAAAAGGTCAAATACCGTTGAAGAAACATTACACGTGTCTTTCGATGAAAATTTTCTATAGAAACCAAGTATAGAAGATGATAAAGATTTTCTGGATAACATTACAAATACTACAAATCGTGAAAATGATGAAAACATTGTTTATAATAATAATGATGAATTAAGATCTCCACCAAAAATATTACGGGATCATCCTGTCTAGAATATTATTGGAGAAATTAATTCAAATGTACGAACTAGTAGTCAACTAAATCTAATGGGCCACGTAGCATTCCTTTCTAATATCGAACCAAAGAATCCCAAAGAAGCTTCCATAGATGACTACTGGATAATTGCAATGTAAGAAGAGCTAAACCATTTTGAAGCAATGAAGTTTGGGAATTGGTTCCTAGACCAAATGATCAAACCATTATTGGAACAAAATGGGTCTACAAGAACAAAGCAGACGAACAAGGTAACGCCGCTAGAAATAAAGCAAGGTTAGTTGCACAAGGATACAATCAAGAAGAAGGAATTAACTACGAAGAAACGTTTGCTCCGGTTGCAAGACTAGAAGCAATACGAATCTTAATGGCCTATGCATGTTTTCACAATTTCAAACTTTATCAAATGGACGTTAAAAGTGCTTTTCTGATTGATTATATAAAAGAAAAAGTGTATGTTGAACAACCTCCCTTATTTGTTCACGAGAAATTTCCTAATCATGTTTATAAACTTAAGAAAGCTCTTTACGGTTTAAAACAAGCACCACGTGCTTGGTATGATCGATTAAAGACATATCTAATTTTTTTGGGATTTCAAGTTGGGAAAGTTGATCAAACACTTTTTATTAAATATTCAAAAAAGGATATTTTAACAGTTCAAATTTATGTTGATGATATCATTTTTGGTTCCACTAATGACAAATTATGTCAGGACTTCTCCGATATAACGACCAAGGAATTTGAAATGTCTCACATGAGAGAACTAACATATTTTCTTGTTTTACAAATTAAACAACTTCAAAATTGCATCTTCATTAATCAAGAAAAATATTATGATAATTTAATCAAACGATTCGGAATGGAAAATACTTCTGCTAAACCAACTCTAATGAGTACAACAATACATCTTGAAAAAGATGACAGTGGCAAAAGTGTTGACCAGAAATTATACCGAAGCATGATTGGATCATTACTATATTTAACCGCAAGTCGACCTTACATAATGATGAGTGTCTGTTTGTGTGCTAGATTTCAAGCCAATCCAAAGGAATCGCATTTAAGCGCAGTAAAACGTATATTACGTTATCTCACTAACACCAAGGATTTTGGTCTGTTCTATCCTAAAGAATGTCCATTCGAGCTAGTTTCATATAGTGATGCTGGCTTCGGTGGTTTTCTCGAACAGTTCGAAAAAGAAAAAGTGGTACGTGCCGTTTTATTGGAAAATCCCTTGTATTTTGGTTTAGTAAGAAACAAAACCATGTTTCTCTTTCTACATGTGAAGCAGAGTATATTTCTGCTGCTTTGGCTTGTACTCAAGTAATCTATATGCAACAAACACTTAAAGATTCAATATAAACTTAACAAATTCAATTATAAATTGTGATAACTCCAGTGCTATTAACTTGTCTAAAAATCCTATCAATCATTCATGAACAAAACATATTGACATCCATCATCATTTTCTTCGTGACAGTGTTGAAAAAGGAAAAATAACTTCAGATTTTGTTTCTTCTGAGAATCAGTTGGTTGATATTTTTATAAAACCTCTTTTAGAAAATGCTTTTATCGAACTCAGACGAGAGCTTGGCATTGTCTCACTTAAAAATCCATGATACTTTTTATGATATATTAATATTTGTTACTTATCCTTTCACTTCTTAACTCTTCTCTATCAGTTAACTAATACTAATTTTCATTCCTCACCTCTTATTTCTTTTACTTTTTAACGTGTGTATATTACTGGCTAATGCTTTTCAGCCACAAATTGTTTTAACTAAAAGTTCTATTTTTAAACTTTTCTATTTTATTTATACACTCAATCTCTGCTTCTCTTTTTACCAAAAGAACCATTACAATGGAATTCAACATGACCTTTCTTCTTCTCTCTATGGCGTCAAACAACAATTCCAATTCCGACAACTCACCTTCGTCTTATTCTACATCATCTATAGAAATTTTGGCTACTCTAACACCACGTGAACAGGATAGACATCATCCTTCACATGAACATTCTGGTTATACTCCAGAAAAGAAGAAATCTCAACGGTTTCTTTTCTTCGGTTCTCCATCTACCAAAGAAAAAATATCCGAGATTCATCATTACCAAAAAGAACAGTTGGATTTGCAAGGAGAGATGTATTATGAGCAGAAAGTTAATGCCAAACGACTTAGTTTCATTGAACAAGTGGCATTAAAATTCTATAGAACATCTCCAAAGAAAAATGTAGTTCAACCTTCATCTTCGAATCGATGGGAGCCGAGTCCACAACGTCCTCCGGTTTCTCCAAACTCTTGGGAACGCCAACCATACTGGTCTCCTCTGCGACCATACATGGAGATAACCAAGATCGAACCGGATGAGTGCAAGACTCCAAGCGATTTAGACAAATGATTTCAGTTATCTATATATTATATGATCATATTTATATTATATTTCATTCACATATTAATGTAATCCTTTTCTTGTGTCCATATTTTTAAAAAAATATTTGAAATGCCGCTTCATATATATTTCAGACGTCTGAAGTAGTTGGTTCAGACGTCTGAATATTGTTGAAAAATAATTTTTCCTATAGATTCAGACGTCTGAATCAACAATTCCAGACGTCTGAATATAGCCTAAATTACACTATTTTATTTCTGATTCAAATTTCTTCAATTCAGACGTCTGAATTGATAATTCCAGACGTCTGAAATCTGCTGCCTATTCAAATTTGAAAAGCCTTTACACGTTTTTTAATGTACCTACCCCTTTATTTCACCTACTCCCTTCTTTTATCTTCATTCTCCATCTTCTTTTTTCAGTCAACACTTCATTAAAAATCAAATCTGTCATCCTAATACTCACAAATGGCTCCAAAATCAAAAAGATCAAGGCCATCCACTTCATCATCTACCCCAAACGTCGATCAATGGCTTTGGAATGAGCAAGCAAGACAACGTTTTGCTCAAATGAGTAGATCTAATTTCTTTCTAGGAGCTTTCATAAAATTTGAAGAATTCGGAGCTTATCGGATTCAATAAGTTGTAAGAGCAAATGGGTTAGAATCACTTGCCTCTTTTGCTGCAAATAATATCAAAATTAATCATCTTTTGGTTAAATTGTTCTATGCTAACATGAATTTGGATCATCATACTCCTCACAATCGCAACGATTGTATTTGGACATTAATATGTGGAGTAAAATCTATCTACCAATTGCTAGACTTGGTGAAATCCTTTAATGTCCATCAACAGGAAATGATTTGGATTAGGTTGATGTTTCTTTAAACTTGGATGATAGAAACGAGGTCTCTCATCAATTCTTGAATGATGATATTACTAGATTACTTCAATACAACTCCGCCCACATGCTCCTATATTCCATAGAGCTTTGATTCGATCCGCCATTCCACGGACAGGAAGTTACGAAGCAGTCAATAAAAGAAACTTCCAAGTCCTATATGCTATCTACTCCGGTCAACCAATCAATTGGGATCAATTAATTTTGGAAGAATTTATGGATGTTAATCTTCGAAGACGATATAAGACTTTTCATTATGGTGCTTACACAATGAAAATTCTTCAAAATTTAACATTCCTTTTCCTGATTCCGAATTTACATCAATCAAAGAACTAGGGTCAAAGACACTAGGTCTTATGGGTTTGCCAAAAAGAACGGGGAGTTTGGCATATATTTCTCTTCAAGAATGGGTTGCCAACCGAGATCAAAACCGGCCCCAACCTCGTCATCATGTTCCACATGCTCAACCAAATGCTCCTCCCTTAGAAGAAGAAGACAATGATGATATAGTGATTCTTTCTCCCGACTCAAGCTCAAGGAATGATTTGGTCACTCTTTCACAAAACCATGCAAAACTTCAAAATAGAATAGTAAAATTTGAAAAGAAAACTGAAAAACGTTTTAACTCCATTCGCGGCTTTCTAAACAAAATTTGGGAACGTATTGGTTGCTCCACCTCATCATCTACCGAAGTTTTCAACCCCACTCCATTTCAAAGGTCATCAAGCTTGGGGAATAACAATGGTGATGATGATGATGCTGTTGGAAGTGACTCAAGTCTTAGATTTTAAATTTCTTTGATGTATTCAGTTTATTTTGAACTATTCTGTTATTTTTTAATTTCTTTTATGAACTCCTTCTTCTGCTACTGTTTTGTAGTTTCTTTTAATTCAAGTTCATTTTTCTTTATCAATTGATGATTTGATTCCCTTTTTGCGATGTCAAAGGGGGAGAAGATGTTAATAATTGTTTGTCTATTCAATCTTGATTTTTGGCGGGGGAGCTTTTAAATAGGTGGAGTATTTGTATACTTCTCGAAATTATATAGTTGTCATCGTCAAAAAGGGGGAGAATGTTGAAACCTCGTTTTACGAGTTTCATACTTATTTTGGCTACGACAACTACATACGTTAATTTTCTATACTAACTTGTTTTTGCGGGAATATCTACAAGATCAGATTCAATTAAACTTCATGCTGCTTATATGTTGTATTGAGTCGTTATTTGGAATTGAAATGATGTTAAAATCTCTCCTATGGATATATATATTAACACATACACATACACAAATTTCAAAAGGAAAATGAATTTTCAGGTCAAATTCAAACGTCTGAAATGACTAATTCAGACGTCTGAATCTTTAAACTAAAATTAAAATTTCTATAATATTAAGACGTCTGAATTGGAAATTTCAGACGTCTGAATCTGGTCAAAAATGACCTATTTCTTTTCTGGTTTGCACGTTAACAATTTCAGAAGTTTGAATTATTATTTTCAGACGTTTGAATTCCTACAGTGGCTATATTTTTGAATAGACACTTCTCTTCCATGAAGAGATACAACCTTTTATTAATGGATATGTCCATACTCTTTCATGATAACTATTCACGAATGATTGTACCTCTTTATACTCTATATAAACAAGTTAGAATCATCAGTTTTACCTACCTAATCGATCTAACTCTTTCTATTCTTATGCTACTCTGATTCTAACACTTTTGTGCATTCGAATTTATAAAAAATCATTCATTTACTTCCATATTCTTCACTTACACACACACACACATATATATATCAAAATGAGAAGATTATATGGAGATTGTACTATTAAAAGACAAATTTGTGTTATTGAGAACACACTGTGTCAAATACCTTCAATATAACTTGAAGTCCTGTTCTGCTGTTCAGGCAAGTGAAGTCCTTTTCGGCTGTTGAGGCATTTCATATTCTGTTGTTCAGGTGTTGTAAACCTGTTCCTCCAGGTTAAGTGAGGATTGTTGTTAGTGAAATTCCAGAAGAAGTTTGGGATTGGACGTAGAACGGGAAGTTCGAACCAGTATAAAAATTCTTGGTGTGCTTGTTTAATTTTACTTATTTACTTTTCTATAGTAACTTTGTTTATTTTCGCACTACTTTAATATAGTTCCATATAGCACGATCCGCACTGTAT
Source organism: Allium cepa (assembly GCA_030765085.1). Classification (NCBI taxonomy): domain Eukaryota; kingdom Viridiplantae; phylum Streptophyta; class Magnoliopsida; order Asparagales; family Amaryllidaceae; genus Allium; species Allium cepa. The sequence continues at coordinate 721,741,104 of CM060934.1, forward strand.
TTTTTCACTACTTGCACTTAAAGCTACATTTGTTACAGTCCGCGCAAGAATAAGGGAAAGGGACAGCTATGGTTTAGAGTATCCATGAGCTCACGAGTGGACTCCCAAAAGCCGGTTTGGTATCTTCGACAACCCTCGACCTTTCGCGGGTGCGAAGCGAACCTTACAACAACCACTTTTGAATACCTCCCTAAACTAAAGGCCGGGATTGAATTTGAGATACCTATCACAACTGCATTATAGGTTAAGCGACAAGAGTCGGCTTTCCCTCTCATATAGGTAGGAGCAGTATATACAGGCTTTAATCGTGTAGTTCCAGCATCAGCCAAAGGGCGATAGGTTTCATTAAGTTCACCCACTGGCTTAGCTGCCAACTTTCCCTTTGCTTGAAGTCTCTCCTGCCTTCACTTCAGTCATAGACTTGGCATCTGACAATCACTCAACATATGGGCCTGACAAAACCGAATCAGACTTCATTACCAAGCAGGTAGCCGAGACAGAAGCTTTATACGAATAGCAGGCCAATAAAGGCCCTATTACAGACCTTTCGAGAAGGGAGAAAGAACTAAACACAAGTGCAACTCGAGAGGAATTTTTTGCTTAACCGAAGCAAGAGAGCTAACTGCCTAGAGAAGTCGGGCATCCAACCTCCATACAATAAATGATCGGGTAGCATCTTTCTAATAAGAAATTCTACGCTTCGCACCTCTACCCGAGAAGGTTCTTACTAGGCATACTACTCATTGATTATTTGGCCCTTTGGGTTCGAAAAAACCTAGGAAAAGTTGTCTCCTTCGTTAGTGTTAAGCATAAGGTCTCCTAAGAATTGAATGGATCGGTCCCCTCACTCACTTCTACGTCTGTCCAACTATAACAAAGAAAAACCAGATCCCTTTGTTAGTTGTCTAAGACCAATGTTTATACTGGTCTATTGACAATTACGTTCCTCATTCCACTATCAAGCATTCCCTTTGAATCAAGCCGAAGATTTTTTTTAAATTTATACAGGGGACACTCGGAAGAAGAAAAGATGACACGAAGATGGTTAGCTGCAAGGTGACTGACAGAAAGCAAGTTTGTCCTCAGCGGAGGGTATATTAATTGAGCGAATCTATCATGAAGAATCTAGGATAAAGACAA